>OX578152.1:108787218-109044718 GCA_951213105.1 Amaurobius ferox | reverse complement strand
TGAGGGAGTACTACTATATACAATAAGGTCCAAAATTTGAACATTTTGGGTAAAATTATCTTTTAATTCAGATTGATACATGATATTTTTTTTATATACGAGTCAATCTTTGTATCACAACCTCGGTTATGTTGAATTATTCGAAAATTCACATTTGAAGGGGTGCACCAAAGCAAAAAAGATTCGAAATGGGCACTATTTGGAAAACGTTCTTCTCAATGACATGGTGGCTTGAGAGACCATGGTGAATATTTCGATAGTAAAATAAGGGGGGAGGGGATAATACTTAAAATTATTTATTATTTTAATGGTGCTACACACCAAAATGTTCCCTTCCCGGCCGTCCAAATAGTTGCTCTTAGTCCTCTGGACGAGTCGGACGGTCTGGGTCTTCAACACCAAAATGTTCGATTTGCTGAATACATAAAAACACCCTTTAAGTGAGACATAAATATGGAATTAGATACACGGATCGATAATTAAGAAAATAATTAAGATAGAAACTTGAAATTTAATACAAGTTAGATGGTTTGATAAAGCTGATGATACATTGTTTAACTCTAATCATTTAACAACAAAGTAAAAAAAAAATTATACTCAAAAATATATACTCAAAAATAAAAATACATACTCAAGTAAAAAATATATATACTCAAAATTATATAATTATGCATATTAATGTTCGGAATATATTTACTGTGGCATTGTCAATTTTCAACGGATATTCGGTTAGTTTTAATATTAATATATTTTAATAATAATTAATAATTACTATATTACTTTAATACATTGTTTAGCAGAGGCTCGTAGTTTTCTTAAACCTGTCAGTTGTCAAGTTAGCTTTCTTAGTAAAATAACTGTTTACGAAGATTTAGAGTTTTATTTTTTGCTCGAAAAAAATTCTATTGAACTATTGATTTAAATGGTATTATAATTATTGTTAGTTTCTAAAGCAAAATTCTAATAGCATAGAATACTTGACAATAATAAACAAATTATTTAAATAACATCCAATTTTCCATTTACAGTAAGACTTTCCTAGACGACTTATATAACATCCAATATACAAACAATCAAATGATAAGGAGAAAAATATTACCTTATCTGAAACTTCATTGGAACCCGCTTAAGATATCTTCAATTAACTAACACAGTAGTATTTGAAACTTTTATAATTACCGCATAGTTTTAAAAAATGTTAATTTTCTGTGAAATACTTCTAAATGAAACATTCCAAATTCTAAAACCAAAGAATCAAGTGCGTCATTAAGAGATAAATGTTGCCACATCGAAATACAAGTTATCTTTATGTATATAAAATTGAAAGTTTTGTTGTTTGTTTATCTGTTCTGCATATAAATCCAAAGTTTTTGACAGATTTTTATTTCAAATTTGGTACGTGTATTTTCTACATCACAGAGGTAACTCGGGCCATATTTCGAGTTTGTAATTCCAGGAGTTATGGAGACATTAATAAAAAGCTTTTCGATAGAAACGATAATATGCAGACGACTTTTTTTTTCAGAAGCTTTGTTTGAAGAAAATGATATTTTGTTTCTTAGTAGTGGAATTAAATTAAACATCTTTATGCGGCAGACGATTTTCATTCCATTTATCCAATTTTAATAATAAAAAATTGATATAAAAATAAAAAAATCTGATGTGGGCAACACATGACTTTCCTTATATAACGTAATGAATTTACCACTTTTACAGTAAAATAAATAGGTTTTTCTTATAGTAGATACTAATATTTTTTCCAAGATATTGAATTTTCGACAATTAGTCGTCATTTCATTGATTTAGCGTCATTTTTATCCATTTGGCGAGATTTTCGTTAATTTGTCAACATTTCAAAAAGTCGCCAAGTTGGCGACATTCCGCCAAAATTCGTCGCCAAAATCTCGCCAAGCATAATGGACAAAGAAATAAGTTATTCTTACAGCAGATAAATGAATATTGGCGTTCAAATACAAAAGTATTACTCAAAGTATCTTTTTTCATGAATGGGACGAGCTAGATCCACGAGAATGATGTCATCCAATATATCGCATGGTATTACTGAAAAGTGAACATGTCTCTCAAAAGGAAATATTTTTTTTTATTTTATATGACTTTCTGATAATTTTTTTGAAAAATGTGCAATATCTCGAGAACGGTTCATGTTAGCGTTCTAAAATTTATGTCAATCGTTTTCTAATGAAAAATTACATAAGAAATGTCTATATGCGTAACTTTATTAGTGGTTTTGATTTTTTGACTATCTTTTCCAAATTTCATTTGAAAATTTAGGGGTGTTCTTAACATTCGATTGTGTATAAAATCAATAGGCATCCAGTGTTTACGGATTGTGATTTTTGTACCAAATTTGGATCGAATCGGTCCATTCGTTTGTCAGTTATCGTCTTCACAGTCTCTCTCACACACACACACACACACATATACTTTCACACACACAGACATCACTTCAAAAATGTTTGATTCGTGATCAGGGATGCTTGAAACGTGCTCTCCCGTCGAAAACTCGATTTCGAATTTTCGACCCCGGCACAATACTTTCCTTATACATTATGTATATAAGGAAAGTAATAGGATTTTCTTATAGTAGATACTAATATTCTTTCCAAGATATTGAATTTTCGACAATTAGTCGTCATTTTCATTGATTTAGCATCATTTTTATCCATTTGGCGAGACTAAGAAAAAAGTTATTCTTACAGCAGATAAATGACTATTGGCGTTCTAATACAAAATTATTATTCAAAGTATATTTTTTCATGAATGGAACGAGCTAGATCCACGAGAATGATGTCACTCAATTTATCGCATGGTATTACATATGAAAAGTGAACATGTTTCTCAATAGGAATTTTTTTTTTATGTGACTTTTTCATAATTTTTTTGAAAAATGTACAATATCTCGAGAACGGTTCATGTTAGCGTTCTAAAATTTATGCTAATCGTTTTCTAATGAAAAATTACATAAGAAATGTCTATTTGCGTAACTTTATTAACGGTTTTGATTTTTTAACGATTTTTTCAAAATTTCATTCGATAATTTAGAGGGGTTCTGAACATTCGATCACATATAAAAACAATAGGCTTCCAGTGTTTACGGATTGTGATTTTTGTGCCAAATTTGGTTCAAATCGGTCCATTCGTTGATATGTTTGATTCGTGATCAGGGATGCTTGAAACGTGCTCTCCCGTGGAAAACTCGAATTCGAATTTTCGACCCCGTCACAATACTTTCCTTATACATTATGTATATAAGGAAAGTAATATTATAAAAATCTTTTTTAAGTTACACTGTTTTAATAAAATGCACTAAAAAGTGAAAAATAATTTTTAGCTATCACAACATTCTTGGTTATATGCGACTAAAAATTAAAAATAAAACCGCGGCGCGCCCACAAAGAAATTGTATTTGGACATTAACATAATTTTAAAGACCAACAGAAGTGATAACACAGAAATGGCATATAAAAGAATGATTACATTCAATTCATTTAAATTTTTCTTTGACAATTTTGTTTTAACAATCCGTCATTCTTATATAGTATGTCATTTCTATGTTATCATTTCTGTCGTTTTATAAAATTTTGTAAATGTCCAAATACAATTCCTTTGTGGGTGCTCCACTCTTTTATTTTGAGTTGTATATGACCAAAAATTTTGTGATAGCTGAAAATTATTTTTTACTCTTTAGTGTATTTTACTAAAACCGTGTAACTTTAAAGATTTATTTTATAATATTTCATTTTATACTTTTTAGCCTTTTGCAATTTTGTAATCAATTTTTCATCGGATATATAATCAAACCTTTTTTAAATATTTTACTGAATTTGTCATGACCGATGGTTGTCCAACAAACTCGAACCAACAAACACGAAGGCCAAAATAGGAATACCTATTTCTCTTTTTACTTTTACACTGGAAGCCTATTGTTTTTATACGCAATCGAATGTTCAGAACCCACCTAAATTTTCGAATGAAATTTTGAAAAAATCGTCAAAAAATTAAAACCACTAATAAAGTTACGCAAATAGACATTTCTTATGTAATTTTTCATTAGAAAACGATTGACATGAATTTTAGAACGCTAACGTGAACCGTTCTCGAGATATTGTACATTTTTTAAAAAAATTATCAAAAAGTCATATAAAATAAAAAGAAAAATATTTCCTATTGAGAAACATGTTTACTTTTCATATGTAATACCATGCGATAAATTGAGTGACATCCTTCTCGTGGATCTAGCTCGTTCCATTCTTGAAAAAAGATACTTTGAATAATACTTTTGTATTTGAACGCCAATAGTCATTTATCTGCTTTAAGAAAAACTTATTTCTTAGTGCATAACGCTTGGCGAGATTTTGGCGACGAATTTGGCGGAATGTCGCCAACTTGGCGACTTTTTTGAAATGTTGCCAAATTAACGAAAATCTCGCCAAATGGATAAAAATGACGCTAAATCGATGAAAATGACGACTAATTGTCGAAAATTCAATATCTTGGAAAGAATATTAGTATCTACTACAAGAAAATCCTATTTTTTTACTGTAAAAGTAGTAAATTCATTACATTATATAAGGAAAGTCATGTGTTGCCCACATCAGATTTTTTTTTATAGACTCCAGATTTTATCCAATGTTTTTTTCAGTAATCCAACTTTCTTCGCTAAAGGAGCTACATAAAAAATTATTTTCTGTATTCTTATGCTAATACGTTACACAAGTTTGAAAGTGTTTTAATATTAATTACTCTTTCAATTTAACACAATGTTCCAATTGGAAGTCTGTTTCTAGCACTAACGGTTCAATAAGTTCAATAACCTGATCAGCTTTTTAATACCCAAGACGAAGGATTCAGACCTGCAACAATTAGAAAACAGCTAAAAGCACTCTAACTTGTATGTTCATCAACAATTAGAAAACAGCTAACACTCTAACTTGTATGTTCTTTCAAATTTACTGGGCTGTAATTCATTCTGCTCATTGATTGGCTCCTTCAGATATACTCTGAATCCTCTCTTGGTTTGCTGCTTTCTAATTGGTGGAGTTGTGAATCCACCATTTATAGCCACTTTGTCTTTTAAACGTCAGGTTTATTGGTCTGTTTAGCACTCACGAAAGGGATCCCAACGTATTCTCGAAAAAACTGTATGCTGCGTTGTATAATAAGTTGTGAATAATTACGTTGCTTAATTTTCTTCATAAGCTCAGATAATTATATAGAATATACATAAAGACAAAAAGGATAATCTGAAATGTTATAAATAATGAGGATAATTACACTTACCGTACGAAAATTAATAGATTCAGAATCTTACTCGAAAGAAACATTTGTACTTAAACTACAACGCTTACATATTTTAATTCTAGTAAAAATGAAAATGCAGTAATAATACAAAATATTTTAAAAACATAAGCAAAGAATGTACTTTTGCATTATAATTTATTAAGATACAAATGTAAACACAAAACTTCATGATAATATTTATCATGAATGCAAAGTATTTCTTTCGAGATATTCTGAATCATTTTCTCATTTTCGATAAGAATTCCAAGGCCCTTTCCGAAGACTTTCTGAATTTCGTAGGAAATACAAAGAGCAAACTCACCTGTGACATTTACTCAACTTTCTGGAGAAATGATATGAGTACAAAAGAAGACACTCACACTCACCTGGTCGATGGGGCAACCGGAACTGACCAACAAATTCTGTGATTGAGCCAAGAGGACTTGTAACAATTTTTCTTTAACATCGTTAGCACCGTGCAGCTTGGGCCGGCTGCGAGAATAAAACGAAATATCATTTAGATTGATATTAGACTCGAAGTGCAATCAATACAAAATAATTTTTTTAACTTTAAGAATAAAAAAAATTAGTTCTTAAATGCGGCCAAGTACGGTGCTTAATTTAGATCCTAATCATCCCATCGAGCAGACAAGCTTGCGTAGTTAAATATTGGGGAGTACAGAAAGAAAATATACTTACGCTAACTTCGAGTTCTTAGTACTTGCTTAAAAACTAAGAACTGTAAAAACAGTAGGAACTAAAATCTTAAATTTTTAAAGCAGAAAAAAAACTTACATAGCTTGAAAGGCTTTGAGAACGATTTGGAATTTTTAGCACTGCACTTGACTGGATTTCAAGAACTAATAACTAATTTAAGGAAAAGTACCTATATTGATTGCTGATCCTCACATAATGAGTCATTTTGGGAAAACACTGATTGCACTATCAAAACATTTATATCTATATATGCTTAACTACAGTTAGAGACAATGAAAAATAATATAAAAATAATAAAATGTGCTTTTAAATCTTATATACTTTGCATTTCCTGTTGATAGCAAGACAAGTTCTAAAAAAGTTGAACACAATTACTTAAAAAATCTACTACAATATATATATATATATATATATATATATATATATATATATATATATATATATATATATATATATATATGTATATATATATATATATGTATATATATATATATATATATATATATATGTATATATATATATATATATATATATATATATATAATAAAATAAGATAGAATTAGGATACAAATGGAATAATAATAATAAATGGATGGGAAGGCTAACGGGCAATATGCTAAAAAGTCTAAGGGGGGATTGTGACAACTTAAATCCCCGGTTACAGCATGCTGCTAGGCCGCGGCACACTCCCGGTATGGCTACAACTCCCGCAGCACTTCTCCAATGTATGTACCTCGAATGAATAGACCTTGATTTTTCAAAGGAGTGAAGAAGAAATGATACCTAATTCCTATAGAACGTTGGACAACGTTCTACATCTTCTGAATTTCGTAGGAAATACAAAGAGCAAACTCACCTGTGACATTTACTCAACTTTCTGGAGAAATGATATGAGTACAAAAGAAGACACTCACACTCACCTGGTCGATGGGGCAACCGGAACTGACCAACAAATTCTGTGATTGAGCCAAGAGGACTTGTAACAATTTTTCTTTAACATCGTTAGCACCGTGCAGCTTGGGCCGGCTGCGAGAATAAAACGAAATATCATTTAGATTGATATTAGACTCGAAGTGCAATCAATACAAAATAATTTTTTTAACTTTAAGAATAAAAAAAATTAGTTCTTAAATGCGGCCAAGTACGGTGCTTAATTTCCTTATATACATAATGTATAAGGAAAGTATTGTGACGGGGTCGAAAATTCGAATTCGAGTTTTCGACGGGAGAGCACGTTTCAAGCATCCCTGATCACGAATCAAACATTTTTGAAGTGATGTCTGTGTGTGTGTGTGTGTGTGTGTGTGTGTGTGTGTGAAAGTATGTGTGTATGTGTGTGTGTCAGTGAGTCTGTGGAGACGATAACTGACGAACGAATAGACCGATTCGAACCAAATTTGGTACAAAAATCACAATCCGTAAACACTGGAAGCCTATTGTTTTTATACGCAATCGAATGTTCAGAACCCACCTAAATTTTCGAATGAAATTTTGAAAAAAATCGTCAAAAAATTAAAACCACTAATAAAGTTACGCAAATAGACATTTCTTATGTAATTTTTCATTAGAAAACGATTGACATGAATTTTAGAACGCTAACGTGAACCGTTCTCGAGATATTGTACATTTTTTAAAAAAATTATCAAAAAGTCATATAAAATAAAAAGAAAAATATTTCCTATTGAGAAACATGTTTACTTTTCATATGTAATACCATGCGATAAATTGAGTGACATCCTTCTCGTGGATCTAGCTCGTTCCATTCTTGAAAAAAGATACTTTGAATAATACTTTTGTATTTGAACGCCAATAGTCATTTATCTGCTTTAAGAAAAACTTATTTCTTAGTGCATAACGCTTGGCGAGATTTTGGCGACGAATTTGGCGGAATGTCGCCAACTTGGCGACTTTTTTGAAATGTTGCCAAATTAACGAAAATCTCGCCAAATGGATAAAAATGACGCTAAATCGATGAAAATGACGACTAATTGTCGAAAATTCAATATCTTGGAAAGAATATTAGTATCTACTACAAGAAAATCCTATTTTTTTACTGTAAAAGTAGTAAATTCATTACATTATATAAGGAAAGTCATGTGTTGCCCACATCAGATTTTTTTTTATAGACTCCAGATTTTATCCAATGTTTTTTTCAGTAATCCAACTTTCTTCGCTAAAGGAGCTACATAAAAAATTATTTTCTGTATTCTTATGCTAATACGTTACACAAGTTTGAAAGTGTTTTAATATTAATTACTCTTTCAATTTAACACAATGTTCCAATTGGAAGTCTGTTTCTAGCACTAACGGTTCAATAAGTTCAATAACCTGATCAGCTTTTTAATACCCAAGACGAAGGATTCAGACCTGCAACAATTAGAAAACAGCTAAAAGCACTCTAACTTGTATGTTCATCAACAATTAGAAAACAGCTAACACTCTAACTTGTATGTTCTTTCAAATTTACTGGGCTGTAATTCATTCTGCTCATTGATTGGCTCCTTCAGATATACTCTGAATCCTCTCTTGGTTTGCTGCTTTCTAATTGGTGGAGTTGTGAATCCACCATTTATAGCCACTTTGTCTTTTAAACGTCAGGTTTATTGGTCTGTTTAGCACTCACGAAAGGGATCCCAACGTATTCTCGAAAAAACTGTATGCTGCGTTGTATAATAAGTTGTGAATAATTACGTTGCTTAATTTTCTTCATAAGCTCAGATAATTATATAGAATATACATAAAGACAAAAAGGATAATCTGAAATGTTATAAATAATGAGGATAATTACACTTACCGTACGAAAATTAATAGATTCAGAATCTTACTCGAAAGAAACATTTGTACTTAAACTACAACGCTTACATATTTTAATTCTAGTAAAAATGAAAATGCAGTAATAATACAAAATATTTTAAAAACATAAGCAAAGAATGTACTTTTGCATTATAATTTATTAAGATACAAATGTAAACACAAAACTTCATGATAATATTTATCATGAATGCAAAGTATTTCTTTCGAGATATTCTGAATCATTTTCTCATTTTCGATAAGAATTCCAAGGCCCTTTCCGAAGACTTTCTGAATTTCGTAGGAAATACAAAGAGCAAACTCACCTGTGACATTTACTCAACTTTCTGGAGAAATGATATGAGTACAAAAGAAGACACTCACACTCACCTGGTCGATGGGGCAACCGGAACTGACCAACAAATTCTGTGATTGAGCCAAGAGGACTTGTAACAATTTTTCTTTAACATCGTTAGCACCGTGCAGCTTGGGCCGGCTGCGAGAATAAAACGAAATATCATTTAGATTGATATTAGACTCGAAGTGCAATCAATACAAAATAATTTTTTTAACTTTAAGAATAAAAAAAATTAGTTCTTAAATGCGGCCAAGTACGGTGCTTAATTTAGATCCTAATCATCCCATCGAGCAGACAAGCTTGCGTAGTTAAATATTGGGGAGTACAGAAAGAAAATATACTTACGCTAACTTCGAGTTCTTAGTACTTGCTTAAAAACTAAGAACTGTAAAAACAGTAGGAACTAAAATCTTAAATTTTTAAAGCAGAAAAAAAACTTACATAGCTTGAAAGGCTTTGAGAACGATTTGGAATTTTTAGCACTGCACTTGACTGGATTTCAAGAACTAATAACTAATTTAAGGAAAAGTACCTATATTGATTGCTGATCCTCACATAATGAGTCATTTTGGGAAAACACTGATTGCACTATCAAAACATTTATATCTATATATGCTTAACTACAGTTAGAGACAATGAAAAATAATATAAAAATAATAAAATGTGCTTTTAAATCTTATATACTTTGCATTTCCTGTTGATAGCAAGACAAGTTCTAAAAAAGTTGAACACAATTACTTAAAAAATCTACTACAATATATATATATATATATATATATATATATATATATATATATATATATATATATATATATATGTATATATATATATATATGTATATATATATATATATATATATATATGTATATATATATATATATATATATATATATATATAATAAAATAAGATAGAATTAGGATACAAATGGAATAATAATAATAAATGGATGGGAAGGCTAACGGGCAATATGCTAAAAAGTCTAAGGGGGGATTGTGACAACTTAAATCCCCGGTTACAGCATGCTGCTAGGCCGCGGCACACTCCCGGTATGGCTACAACTCCCGCAGCACTTCTCCAATGTATGTACCTCGAATGAATAGACCTTGATTTTTCAAAGGAGTGAAGAAGAAATGATACCTAATTCCTATAGAACGTTGGACAACGTTCTACATCTTCTGAATTTCGTAGGAAATACAAAGAGCAAACTCACCTGTGACATTTACTCAACTTTCTGGAGAAATGATATGAGTACAAAAGAAGACACTCACACTCACCTGGTCGATGGGGCAACCGGAACTGACCAACAAATTCTGTGATTGAGCCAAGAGGACTTGTAACAATTTTTCTTTAACATCGTTAGCACCGTGCAGCTTGGGCCGGCTGCGAGAATAAAACGAAATATCATTTAGATTGATATTAGACTCGAAGTGCAATCAATACAAAATAATTTTTTTAACTTTAAGAATAAAAAAAATTAGTTCTTAAATGCGGCCAAGTACGGTGCTTAATTTCCTTATATACATAATGTATAAGGAAAGTATTGTGACGGGGTCGAAAATTCGAATTCGAGTTTTCGACGGGAGAGCACGTTTCAAGCATCCCTGATCACGAATCAAACATTTTTGAAGTGATGTCTGTGTGTGTGTGTGTGTGTGTGTGTGTGTGTGTGTGAAAGTATGTGTGTATGTGTGTGTGTCAGTGAGTCTGTGGAGACGATAACTGACGAACGAATAGACCGATTCGAACCAAATTTGGTACAAAAATCACAATCCGTAAACACTGGAAGCCTATTGTTTTTATACGCAATCGAATGTTCAGAACCCACCTAAATTTTCGAATGAAATTTTGAAAAAAATCGTCAAAAAATTAAAACCACTAATAAAGTTACGCAAATAGACATTTCTTATGTAATTTTTCATTAGAAAACGATTGACATGAATTTTAGAACGCTAACGTGAACCGTTCTCGAGATATTGTACATTTTTTAAAAAAATTATCAAAAAGTCATATAAAATAAAAAGAAAAATATTTCCTATTGAGAAACATGTTTACTTTTCATATGTAATACCATGCGATAAATTGAGTGACATCCTTCTCGTGGATCTAGCTCGTTCCATTCTTGAAAAAAGATACTTTGAATAATACTTTTGTATTTGAACGCCAATAGTCATTTATCTGCTTTAAGAAAAACTTATTTCTTAGTGCATAACGCTTGGCGAGATTTTGGCGACGAATTTGGCGGAATGTCGCCAACTTGGCGACTTTTTTGAAATGTTGCCAAATTAACGAAAATCTCGCCAAATGGATAAAAATGACGCTAAATCGATGAAAATGACGACTAATTGTCGAAAATTCAATATCTTGGAAAGAATATTAGTATCTACTACAAGAAAATCCTATTTTTTTACTGTAAAAGTAGTAAATTCATTACATTATATAAGGAAAGTCATGTGTTGCCCACATCAGATTTTTTTTTATAGACTCCAGATTTTATCCAATGTTTTTTTCAGTAATCCAACTTTCTTCGCTAAAGGAGCTACATAAAAAATTATTTTCTGTATTCTTATGCTAATACGTTACACAAGTTTGAAAGTGTTTTAATATTAATTACTCTTTCAATTTAACACAATGTTCCAATTGGAAGTCTGTTTCTAGCACTAACGGTTCAATAAGTTCAATAACCTGATCAGCTTTTTAATACCCAAGACGAAGGATTCAGACCTGCAACAATTAGAAAACAGCTAAAAGCACTCTAACTTGTATGTTCATCAACAATTAGAAAACAGCTAACACTCTAACTTGTATGTTCTTTCAAATTTACTGGGCTGTAATTCATTCTGCTCATTGATTGGCTCCTTCAGATAGACTCTGAATCCTCTCTTGGTTTGCTGCTTTCTAATTGGTGGAGTTGTGAATCCACCATTTATAGCCACTTTGTCTTTTAAACGTCAGGTTTATTGGTCTGTTTAGCACTCACGAAAGGGATCCCAACGTATTCTCGAAAAAACTGTATGCTGCGTTGTATAATAAGTTGTGAATAATTACGTTGCTTAATTTTCTTCATAAGCTCAGATAATTATATAGAATATACATAAAGACAAAAAGGATAATCTGAAATGTTATAAATAATGAGGATAATTACACTTACCGTACGAAAATTAATAGATTCAGAATCTTACTCGAAAGAAACATTTGTACTTAAACTACAACGCTTACATATTTTAATTCTAGTAAAAATGAAAATGCAGTAATAATACAAAATATTTTAAAAACATAAGCAAAGAATGTACTTTTGCATTATAATTTATTAAGATACAAATGTAAACACAAAACTTCATGATAATATTTATCATGAATGCAAAGTATTTCTTTCGAGATATTCTGAATCATTTTCTCATTTTCGATAAGAATTCCAAGGCCCTTTCCGAAGACTTTCTGAATTTCGTAGGAAATACAAAGAGCAAACTCACCTGTGACATTTACTCAACTTTCTGGAGAAATGATATGAGTACAAAAGAAGACACTCACACTCACCTGGTCGATGGGGCAACCGGAACTGACCAACAAATTCTGTGATTGAGCCAAGAGGACTTGTAACAATTTTTCTTTAACATCGTTAGCACCGTGCAGCTTGGGCCGGCTGCGAGAATAAAACGAAATATCATTTAGATTGATATTAGACTCGAAGTGCAATCAATACAAAATAATTTTTTTAACTTTAAGAATAAAAAAAATTAGTTCTTAAATGCGGCCAAGTACGGTGCTTAATTTAGATCCTAATCATCCCATCGAGCAGACAAGCTTGCGTAGTTAAATATTGGGGAGTACAGAAAGAAAATATACTTACGCTAACTTCGAGTTCTTAGTACTTGCTTAAAAACTAAGAACTGTAAAAACAGTAGGAACTAAAATCTTAAATTTTTAAAGCAGAAAAAAAACTTACATAGCTTGAAAGGCTTTGAGAACGATTTGGAATTTTTAGCACTGCACTTGACTGGATTTCAAGAACTAATAACTAATTTAAGGAAAAGTACCTATATTGATTGCTGATCCTCACATAATGAGTCATTTTGGGAAAACACTGATTGCACTATCAAAACATTTATATCTATATATGCTTAACTACAGTTAGAGACAATGAAAAATAATATAAAAATAATAAAATGTGCTTTTAAATCTTATATACTTTGCATTTCCTGTTGATAGCAAGACAAGTTCTAAAAAAGTTGAACACAATTACTTAAAAAATCTACTACAATATATATATATATATATATATATATATATATATATATATATATATATATATATATATATATATATATATATATGTATATATATATATATATGTATATATATATATATATGTATATATATATATATATATATATGTATATATATATATATATATATATATATATATATATATAATAAAATAAGATAGAATTAGGATACAAATGGAATAATAATAATAAATGGATGGGAAGGCTAACGGGCAATATGCTAAAAAGTCTAAGGGGGGATTGTGACAACTTAAATCCCCGGTTACAGCATGCTGCTAGGCCGCGGCACACTCCCGGTATGGCTACAACTCCCGCAGCACTTCTCCAATGTATGTACCTCGAATGAATAGACCTTGATTTTTCAAAGGAGTGAAGAAGAAATGATACCTAATTCCTATAGAACGTTGGACAACGTTCTACATCAATTAAGTATACATAAGGTTTGACAAGACAGAAATATTAGTTAAAGAGACATGATTTCCAAGCGTCAACACCGACTCAAATACGACTGTGTGCGAAAGTTTCCTTGACATAGTAAAATTCAACCGATAGCACTCTTATTTCGGACACATCAAAGGAGCTTATTTAGGGTGTATTACACTCGCGTTGGATGTGCATAAAAAAATGAAACGTGGGAATGATTTTGGTTTAAAACATGCAATTTGGAAATTGAGTTGTGTTATCTGTATCAGTATTATTTACATAGCGGGTGCCTATTTAGGAACTCGGCAATGACGTTTAATTAACTCTAGTTTGAATTATTACAAAATAATAAAGCAGATATTTTAATAACGACTAGTTAGCATAATTTTGAAGTTAAAAATTGTTGACCCAAACAGTATATTAAATAAACGCTCAAAAATTTGCTGCAATAATAACATGGCAATAAAAAAATTAGTAAATACTGCATACATACAAATATTTTTTATTTCTGTGTGCATGCTGTATTTACGAAGCCTTTATTACTGAGAAACAGTATATTAACTCGCATACTAGAATACATCTTTACAACTTCAATTAAGTATGCATAATATTTGGTAAAACTTTTATAATATTAGATAACTTCTATAATATATATATATATATATATTGCAAATAGAATGTTTCTTTAATACGAAGCATACAAAAGGAATTAGGATAGTGTGCAGAAATGAATAGTTAGATATACTAAACAATTCAGTGCAAATTCAGTGTCATTTTAAATAATTATGAACGTAATTTTGTGCAATTAAACTCGATACGAAGAATTATTGAAGAAATAAAGAGAACGTGAATATGAGTTTGCAGAGAAAGTCATGTGCTGCCTACATCAGATTTTTTACTTTCTTTGCAATACATGCTAATGTATAGGAAAGTATTGGAATCGTGTCAAAAATCACAATTCGAGTTTTCGACGGATCAACACGTTTCGAGACCTCTAGAATACGAAAAAACTATTTTTAGCGTGAAGTCTGTGTATGTGTCTGCATGTCTGTCTGTGCAATGTATGTATCCACTCTAACTCAAAACTAATGGACCAAATTTCATAAAATTTGGTAGGTAATTCACATGGGTGTGACTCTGGTGGTGATTAGTTTTTGGTATGATTCGCGATAAAAGAACCCGCCTTTTTTGCGAAATGGCCTGCAAAAAATTGCTTGCATCCACTCTAGCTGAAAAACTAAGAGATCAAATTTCACAAAATTTGGTAAATAAATCACTTGTGGATTAGTCTGGTGCTGATTAGATTTTGGTAGAATTCGGAATAAAATAACCTGCCTTTTTTTGCGAAATGGTCGGCATAAATCATCAAAATTTAAAATAAAAAACTACGTATGTTTAAATAAATCAATTAAATACTTGTTTGATACGTAATGTTTAACGATGAAAAGAATAAGATCAGCCCCATTACACTAGGATTAGCCGTTCTGGAGATATTTTATTTTTGTCGTATTTTTGTCGTATTTCGACAGTTGAAAAAAAGTCCAGTTACCAAATGAGAACGAAAATTGAATAGTGTAAATTCGGTGAAGCCATGTTCTGCCAACACCAGAATTTTACTTTCTCTGCGATACATGGTAATATATAGGGAAAGTATTGGAATCATACCGAAAATCATAACTCGAGTTTTCGACGGATCTACACGTTTTGGGAGCACTAGAATACGAACAAACTATTTTTAGTGTGACGTCTGTGTGTGTGTGTGTGTGTGTCTGTCTGTCTGTGCAATGTATGTATTCACTCTAACTCAAAAACTAATGGACCCAATTTCATAAAATTTGGTAGGTAAGTCACTTGTGTGTGACCTGTGACCCTGGTGCTGATTAGATTTTGGTAGGATTCGGGATAAAAGAACCCGCCTTTTCTTGCGAAATGTCCCCCAAAATTTTCCTGTACTCACTCCAGCTGAAAAACTAATAGACCAAATTTCACAAAATTTGGTAGATAAATTACTTGTAGGTTAACCTGGTGCTGTTTAGATTTTAGTATGATTCGGAAAGAAAGAACCCGCTTTTTTTTCTTTTTTTTTTTGCAAAATGGCCGGCAAAAATCGTTTAATCTAAAAATAAAAACTACGTATGTTCAAATATATCTATTAAATGCTTGTTTTATGCGTCATTTTTAACGATAAAAAGAATAAGACTAACCTCAATACTTTAGGAGTAGTCGGTCTCGAGATATTTTAATTTTTTTCACATTTTCGCTACATCACCATTGAAAATAAGTCCAGTTACCCAATGAAAACGAAAATTGAATTAAAAGTACAAATTCAGTGTCAGTTAAAGTAATTATGGCTGTTATTTTGTGCAATTATACTCAATTTAAAGAATTATTGAAGAACTAAAGAGAACGTGAATATGAGTCTGCAGGGAAAGCCATGTGTTGTCCACATCAGGTTTTGAAGTGTACAACTGAAAATTCACATGTTTAAAAGTGTCATTCTAGTGACAATAAACCCAGTTTTTTGTGCGTTTTACACATATTATTTTGTAGTGTGTAAGAACACCGTATAGTATATATTGCAGAGAAAGTAATTACACTTTCATCAGACGTTACCGCACAGTTTAAGTATAAAATTTCGTAAAAGTACAAATCGATTATGTAATTTGAGATCGATATGCCGCCGTGTCAATTTTCAATGTCATTTATCACTGTCGCACGCTGACGCACTATCAGTGACGGTTTTCTTTGAATTGCTTGAACGCTTCAGGTGTTTATCGAAATTAAAAATAAAATTTACATTTAATTGAAATTCGAAGCCTTATGGGGCAATAACTACTTTCCATTCTTATTAATTACTTCTCTGTTACACCACAGAATCAGGAAATGCATTTTATTGTCTGTAGATAATTCAAGTCTGTATTTTACTTTTGTCTATTTCAAAATTTATTCAGCTCTTGCTGCGATGCAAAGTTTAGATGACTTTAGCTGCATGTCTTTCTTCATCATGCAAAGATATCGGTAAATTATTAAAATATTTTAGTTGTAAAATAAAAAAAGAACCAATTTAATAAAATTTATGAAAGTACTGTTGATTGTTAAATAATATACGATATATTTTACCTTTTATACCTAATATTTTTGAAATCTCAGAACGTCCAATTGATTGTTTGGAAACTTGAAGGATTAATACAAACACAAAGGATAGGTAATAAATATTTTTGCTGGCTATATCTCATGGTAAGTCACGTTCTCTGTTCGCAGTCGTAATTATTCGATATTAAGCTCCAGCAATAAAATAAGATTCATTAAAAAAGTACTTAATTTGTAGCAATAAGGATTTTCATTTTCAATTACTCATTTTATACATTGTGATAAAAAAAATTTAAAATCATATATACCGAGAAATTGAGATAATCAAATTTTTATCAGTTAGCGGGTACTAATATATCTACAAAAATATATCAGAAATATCTGCTGTTTTTTAACACTTCAAACGATCATTACAGACTTCTTTTTTATCAATCGAAGAATATGACGTTTTCCAAGAGTGGAAGAATTTTTATTTTAAAGTATTATTTCTCTATAGCATTCAATATTTTAATATTTAGTGCTATTTCTTTATTTTTGAAAACATTTTTTTTTGTCCGAGCGAGTTTTCACTTTGCTTATTTTTATTTAAAATATCTTCTATAAAATATACGAGTGTATATAAATAATAAGTAACGGAAGTATTCAGTAGGAAATCTAGTTTCTAGATCAATAATTTGTGCTTACAGAGATCGTATAGTTTTCGAGCAATCGTCTTGTCAATTTGAAGATGATTGGAAAATTTTCGTTTCAAGTAATACCTATATCTCAGCAAACAAGGAATTTGTAGCACTTTTAAAGCCTTGCAAGAACATAAAATTTGATGTGGGCAGCACATAACTTTTCATATAGACTCAAATGTATTTTCTCTTTCATAACCCATTGAATTGAGTTTAATTGCTCAATTAAAATAACATGGATAATTGTTTGAAATTTGTAAGGATTAACAATCTCTATTCTCGACTTCTTATTTTTCAAGCAGTGTCTTTACCGGGGAAAGAAGGGACTAAATTTAAATAACAGCCTCGCAGATTGCGGACGGTAGAGGGTGCTGGCAACCAGGTTATAAAAAGGCGAAGTGCGAAGCACGAGATCTTACATGATGAGGGAAGATGGTATGAGTTGGTACCGTGTAGCGCGGCGTGTGTGGATGCAGACGATGGTAGGAAGGGTGGACTATCTACATACTGATTTATTATTGTAAATAACGTTAATGGGGTTTATTTTAAGATTTCTACAGTTTAAAGAATAAAACTTATTGTTTTTATCACCATATGCCTGCGTTTTCATTCCAACACCTTTACAACATTGAATTAACCGTTTTATGTAATTTTCCTTTTTATTCGGTGATTGGACATATTTTCAAACAGGCGACGTGGCAAAAATGCGAAAAAAACTATAATATCAAAACCATTTCGGCTTTATTAGATTGAAGCTACAGTCAATTTTTACTTTCCCTACAATACATGGTAGTGTATAGAAATCGTGTATTGGTATTGGAATCGTGTCGAAAATCCCAATTCCAGTTTTTGAAGGATGTACATGTTTTAAGCACTCTAGAACAAAATGAAAGAACAATTTGCGGGACATCTGTGTGTGTGTGTGTGTGTGTGCATGTCTGTGCAATGTATGTATCCACTCTAGCTGAAAAACTAATTCACCAAATTTCCCCAAAATTTCGCACAAGTTACTTGTGTGTTACTCTGGTTATGATTAGATTTTAGTACGATTCGGAAAAAAAGAACCTGCTTTTGTTTTGCGAAATGGCCCGTAAAAATCGCCAACATCTCAATCAGTTGCAAAAATGCGAAAAAAATGAAATATTTCGAGAGCAGCCAGTATTAGACTAATTTTATTCTTTTCGTCATCAAATATTACCTATAAAACAAGCGTTTTATTGATACATTTAAGCATATGAAATCTTCTAATTTTAGTCTAATACTAGCCATTTTCGAAATGTTTCATTTTTTTCGCATTTTTGCAACTTCGCCTTTGAAAATACGCCCTGCAAATCCAGTCTGTAAATTGCAAATCCAGTCTGTAAACTGCAAATCCAGTCCGTAAACTGCAAATCTAGTCCTTAAACTGCAAATCCAGTGTAATTTTAAACCGTGATCCATGTTATTTTGTGTATTTAAAACTCAATTTAATGAATTATGAAAGAATGGCAGAGAAAATGAATTTGAGTCTGTAAGGAAAGTCACGTGCTACCCACATCAGATTTTTTGATCCTCGCTATCTTAGTTGCTGGGCTGAACCAGACGTGCCACATTGCGGAGAAACTGATTTGCCAACCCTGATTTGAACCACGCATATCCGTCTGACCAATTGTTCTGGACAATTGCATTGTCTTCTATATTTAAAATGCATCCTGTATATTCCAACGGAAGGAATCTTCGCCTTATCATTTTAGTTAAATAGGAAACTTTGCGTTACCATTTTAGTTAAATATGAATCTTCACATGACCATTTTAGTTAAATGGGAAACTTTGCGTTACCATTTTAATTAAATATGAATCTTTGCGTTATCATTTTAGTTAAATATGAAACTTCGAGTCACCATTTTAGTTAAGTGGGAAACTTTGCGTTACCATTTTTATTAAATATGAAATTTCGCATTACCAGTTAATAAAAATAAATCGCGTTACCAATGAAATTTCGCGTTACTAGTTAATTTCAGTTAAATAGGAACTTTTATTTTAGGAAATTAATAATTTTAATATTCTTCTTTGATTTCAATTTATAGTGTGTCTTATCAATCTATTGCGTTTCTTGCCATTATTTGATCATATCCCATCTCCTAATTATGCTAGAGTTTATTTTTCAAAATTATACTTTTTACCTTGAGTTAACAAAGATGCATCCGGATTGCATGCTCCGTGCATGTTTTTTTTTGGATGCATTGCATCCGCGCAGTAAGTTATTTATTTTTTGTTATAAGATGGCGTATCGTAAAAGCGTTGTTGGGATTTCGAGAATTCGCTGTATGTTTCGGTGTAATTTTAATCGGAGGTTTGTATCTTCAATACTGGACAACGTCGGGTACATTTTCTAATAGAAAATATAATATTTTAATAATTTCTTTTACTTTAAATCAACGTTTTAAAAGCTAACATTTTTAAAATAATGTCAATTGCTTGTAAATAAAAAATACATATATAATATAACTATTTTATTAAAATTTTGGGAAAAATTGTTCTTATAATTCTTTTCCGATTTTTGAAAAGAAAAATCCAAACCTGCTTCTATTCTGATCGTCCCAAATATAAATAAGCCTCTGACACTTATTGATTGAATTATTCACATGAAATTTCATTTGATTTGTATGATTGTTTTATAGATATCCTGTCTGTAGACTCAAATGCACACGGACATCATTTAAAACATGGTTGATTTGCATTTAAAGATGCTCATAGCATGCAAATTCAAATTAATTTGAGTCGGATTGGATCCCATTATAATTATTTTCCTTTGCACATTGTTATGAATGCCTCAAGTATCTTCTGAGGTAAATATCTCAACAAATATGAAGAGGGCACACACATTTTAAACGAATTACTGTTCATACGTTACGTTGACGATATACTTTTTGCATGTATAGAAAAAGATTTTTTATTGGATTTTGGATTTTATCCAAAATGTTTAACTTTAACCGAAACACCATACAACCCTGATGAAAGTCTTAATTTTCTTAATTTGTCTTTGTACAAACTTCCTGATGGATCAACTGGATTTCGTCTCTACGATAAACGTAGAGATTTTAAATTTAATATAAATTTCATTGTTCCTTGGTATTCATGCTTACTTAAGAATGTGTACAGAAACATAATTTTGAACCATCTTTTGCGAAGCAAAAGAATCAACTGTAATGTTAATGATCGTTACAATAGCGATATTAACTTCCTCCATGGTGCTATTGCACAGGGTTTTCCGAAGCGTTTCCTGTGTAACATTATACGCAAATTTTATAGTATAACCGTAACTGATAGCTATCACATATATTTGGATGCCGAACCTCCCGTGTGTTGATTACGTTAGGGAGTCTGAGCCATCTTTACACAGGTTATGAATGAGTACACTCTTATATACAATAGATAATAACAAGCAGATGGAGTGATGCTGGATTCGTCATGGTGAATGGTACATCTGGGTTATGGTACAGTATCTACTTTGGAAATTAAAATCTATATGTTTGTTTCTTATTGCCTTTAGTTTTGTGAGAGTTAAACTAATAGTACAGTTTTAAAATACGAGTCTTCTGGGTACTCCACACTTTCATGTTTTGTAACCTCCTTTTTAAAATCCTTTTTAATGATTTTTTGATACTTCGGTATTCATATTTGTGCAATATATCGGTTTCCGGGAGTGTTGTCTAGACGCAAAGCTGGCTTAACCGGGGAGTGGGGGTCACAACCCCCCCCCCCCCAGCCATTCTTTGATATATTGCTTTCTTTCATTTTTATACTTTCCTGGTATGATATATATATATATATATACCTTAAATTATATTTTGAACAGGGAAAAAGGGGCATTTTATACCAATTTAGTACCTGTTTTATTTATAATGTGTGCTTATCACGTCTTTTTAAAAATATTCAACAGCTTGTCGTATAGTCTTTTCGATATCTCATTTACATTTCAGTCCATCTGCCTTTCATTTTAGCTTTACAGAACATTTTCTATTAATGATCAATCTCAGGTATATATAATACAAGTAAAATAAAAACTCTTCAATTATATATATATATATATATATATATATATTGGGAATTTATATATATATATATATATATATATATATATATACATATTGGGAATTTATATATATATATATATATATATATATATAACATATATATAAATTCCCAAATAGGACAAGTAACTATGTACTCGTAATAATTCTAGTAAAGTTACAGAAGATACGACCGGAGGGAGTTGCGATGTTGGATTTACATGTTATTACTTTCCTTATATACATAATGTATAAGGAAAGTATTGTGACGGGTTCGAAAATTCGTATTCGAGTTTTCGACGGGAGAGCACGTTTCAAGCATTTTTTGAAGTGATGTCTGTGTGTATGTGTGAAAGTATGTGTGTGTGTGTGTGAGTAGATAGGAATTGCCGGTTCACCGCCGAAGGAGGTATGGTGAGGTATGAGATATGGCCGCCATCTTGAATTCCGTAATCTTGGACGGGGGTGTAAAATGGGGAAAATGAAAAAAGGTGGAGGTAAAAATTTTTTAGAAACTTTTTTTCGGGTGGCAACGATTTCGTAGTCTTGTACGAGAGGTTTAGAGGGAAATAAATTTTTTGGAATGAGATTTTTTCTATGCACGGAAAAAACTTTTTTCGGGGTGGAAACACCACGGAAGGAGGTATGGAGCCATCAGCGCCCCCTAGCGGCAGAAAGTGGAACTATGAGGATTAAACTTGGGATTTTTTTGTTTGGGTTGCCATAGCAACACCTGTATGGGAGAAACATTTTTCGGGGTGGCAACACCACGGAAGGAGGTATGGAGCCATTAGCGCCCCCTAACGGCAGAAAGTGGAAATATGGGTGTGTAATAAGGGATTTTTTTCTAAGTATGGGAGAAACTTTTTTGGGTGTGGCAACGGCTGAAGTTCTACACGAGGGGCGGAGCAGTGCCATCAACGCCCCTTAGTGGTAGAAAGTGGAATTAAAATCGGAACTTTGTAATTTTCTGTCTAAATAGGATTTTTTCCTTTTTTTTTCTTTTTCTAAATGAATTAAATGAGTATAATTAAATAAAGTGATTAAGTATGCTAGGAGCATGTCAGAGACATGCCAAAGGTATGCCAAGGACATGATAAGGTGCATCAAGACCATCGTTCTTAGAATATCCCTCTACCTTCTAAAAAATCTGATGTGGGCAACACATGACTTTCCTAATATAATACAATGAATTTACTACTTTTACAGTGAAAAAATAGGTTTTTCTTATAGTAGATACTTATATTCTTTCCAAGATATTGAATTTTCGACAATTAGTCGTCGTTTTAATCCATTTGGCGAGATTTCCGTTAATTTGACAACATTTCAAAAAGTCGCCAAGTTGGCGATATTTCGCCAAAATCTCGCCAAGCTTTACTGACGGAGAAATAAGTTATTTTTAGCAGATAAATAACTATTGGCTTTCAAATACAAAAGTATTACTCAAAGTATCTTTTCTCATGAATGGAACGAGCTAGATCCACGAGAATGATGTCACCAAATTTATAGCATGGTATTACATATGAAAAGTGAACATGTTTCTCAATAGGAAATATATATTTTTTTATTTTATATGACTTTTTGATAATTTTTTGAAAAATGTGCAATATCTCAAGAACGGTTCATGTTAGCGTTCTAAAATTTATGTTAATCGTTTTCTAATGAAAAATTACATAAGAAATGTCTATTTGCGTAACTTTATTAGCGGTTTTGATTTTTTGACGATTTTTTCAAAATTTCACTCGAAAATTTAGGGGAGTTTTGAGCATTCGATTACGTTTCAAAACAATAGACTTCCAGTGTTTACGGATTGTGATTTTTGTACCAAATTTTGTTCGAATCGGCTCATTCGTTCGTCAGTTATCGTCTCCACAGTCTCACTAACACACACACACACAGACACCACTTCAAAAATGTTTGATTCGTGATCAGGGATGCTTGAAACGTGCTCTCCCGTCGAAAACTCGAATTCGAATTTTTGACCCCGTCACAATACTTTCCTTATACATTATGTATATAAGGAAAGTAAAAAGATACTTTGAGTAATACTTTTGTATTTGAACGCCAATAGTCATTTATCTGCTGTAAGAATAACTTATTTCTCCGTTCGTAACGCTTGGCGATATTTTGGCGACGAATTTGGCGGAATGTCGCCAACTTGGCGATATTTTTAATCGTTGCCAAATTAACAAAAATCTCGCCAAATGGATAAAAATGACGCTAAATGAATGAAAATGACGACTAATTGAAGGAAATTCAATATCTTGGAAAGAATATAAGTATCTACTATAAGAATAACATTTTATTAACTGTAAAAGTAGTAAATTCATTGCATTATATAAGGAAAGTCATGTGTTGCCCACATCAGATTTTTAAAAATGTAATTGTATGTATGTATTTTTTATGGTATTGAAAGTGTCATGAAGAACATGGTGTAGGGAATATCGGCTACCGGAAACATTTGCCATAGCGAGAGAAAGCTTTAACCGGAGAGATGGGGGTCGCAACTCCCCCCGGCCGTATCTTCTGTTACTTTACTAGAATTATTACGAGTACATAGTTACTTGTCCTATTTGGGAATTTATGTAGTTATGCACGTGTAAATAGCAGCATGGCGCTTTACAAGTAGTATTATAACTTACTTTTTACTTTAATTTATATATATATATGTATATATATATAAATTAAAATAATAAAAACGAAAGCGCAGGAGTGCAAATCAGTAAACACAGTATCAATCCGCGGGCACTATAATAACGTGTATTTAATAACAGAAGGTAAAAAGTAACGAGGGAGGGCTGAAAAAATAGATCATGGAATGGCCAGGAAAAGGAAAATAAATCAATGAATGGTATATCTGTCAGAAACGTCTTCAGAGGCACATTCTAGACAGATATACTAAAATTCGTTGTTTCTATGATTGCAAAAAGAAACACGTGGTTAAAATTTTATGCAATTTGTGCCCAAAAACAGAATAAACGAGATTAACAGAAAAAAGACCAAAGAGGTCAAAATTCAACATAAAAACATAAAATACCACATAATCATGAAAAATATAGCGCACAAATGCACAAACATGCAAAAAAAGGGGCAACTCACACGCCTGAAGACCGCCAGCTTGAATAATCTTTATGGGAGTCCACCACGTGATCGAGCTTGAATGCTTACCACGCGAAATACCTCGATGGAATGAACCAGACCAGAGAGAGTGGAAGTAGTTTTATATATTTTCGGTGAGACAAACCCAAGAGTTCAGAAACTAACCGAGAAGTGACCAACCACTACGATCGGAAACATTTAAAGTATGGATAACACTGTTTTTTGGAGCCGTAGCCGGTTTTTGTTTTATTTGCTTTTTAGATATCCGCCTTAATGGTTTTATTAGTGTTTTAAACTTTTATTTTTTTATCCGCCGAGGCGGTTTTTTTAAATTTTGCACGTTTTTTGTGTAACCGAAATTACTGTTTTTATATTATTTGCACATTTTTATTTTTGCCCGCCGGGAGGTGTTTATTGTATGGTGTTTCCACTACTATTGAATATCGTACTTATACTGCGATCTACAAATAAGGTGGGAAAATTGTACATATAGCATAGACTTTTGAGACTATTAATATGTGATAGTATACACTTAGTACTATCCAGGCGTTTGATGCGGAGCAAATAACTAATGATTAGATTTTTAAAAACTTGGTTACTAAGGCAATAGGAATAATGGAGGAAGAATCTTAAATTAAATTTAAATGGTGTCTCTTATCATAAATAGTAGTATTGAATGAGTTACTTTGTATATAAATGGTGACATCGAGATAATTTACAGATTTGGAAGGGTGGGATTCATTAGGTATTAACTGAAGATTGGATGGATAAATATTAAGTGTGGATAAAGAATCATATGCAGTATGAAAACAAAGTAAAACATCATCAATGTAGCGAAAAATAGAAATGTTACGAGTGAACAGAGTGGATTGTCTTTCGTATAAGTAAAGATACATATTGATGAGCATAGAGCTACTAGTGGATCCTTGCGGTACTTCGATCGTTTGAAGGTATACAGCATTACCATGTACAAGATAGTTGTGAAAAAGAACAAAATGCAATTAATTATTAAAGGTAGACGAGTCATATTTAGTAAGAGTATTTAATTTGAATGGATCGAAGAGTTGTTTAATGACAGAAAATAAATCTTTGATGATTATGTTATTAAAAAGATCTTTAAAAATATATATATATCCTAATGTGGCCCTCAGCTCGAAAAGTTTGGCGATCTCTGTTCTGAAGAAATTGTTTAAATGGAAGTTCAAATTAATATAGGCAAACATGATATTTCGCCGCCTATTAAAGATGCGAGATATTAAATGGAAGCCATTAAAAGAATTCGAGGACTGCGACAACAATGAGAGTATTGCGACCGAGATGAAAAGTTATCGGGCCCCACTTTCTTCCAACAGCAAATATCGGGCTCAAGGCACGCTTCTTAGTTTAATGTTTTCATCATTCAGAGAGAACCTCAGACAGACATTGTAGCGTTGGAAAAAGGGATGATTATAAATGATGTTTAATGTCAGTCATTCTGCCTATTGGCAGTGTATAAAAGGGTAGCCATTTTCACCCACGCTTCGCGTGAGAGAATTGGCGAGTAGTCACTGAACGTAGCTCCTACATCACACTGAATAAAAGTATTTTACTTATTAGACCTATACCGTCCGACTTACCCGAAGGTGTAAGGTATCTGTTTGGAAAGCCGGGAAGGGCCACCTAATTTAGACCTTAACCCATTGGGGGCGGCATCCACAGAGACCCTCCTTCCCCTACCACCAACCTCTCGGAGAGCCATCTCGAGGAGTAGAAACTTCAACTTCCACTTCAATGTCTAGAACAAATGTTCAGATGTATAAGTCCAGCATGGTATTATCAACTCCAAAAATGTGGTCATCATTGAACGTCAAGGAAAAAAAATACAACTTTCATTCAGTTGTTATGAGAAATAAGTCCATGGAGTTTATAGTATAGTGTCTGGAATATAGTATAGCATCTAAATATAGTATAATGTCTGGCATTCAAAACACTGTAGTTTATAGTATTATACTGCCTGGTCGCTAATCCCTCTTCATTGGATTTTCTCTCTCTCTCTCCTCTCCTCTCTCCCCCTCTCTCTGTCTCTCCCCACTCTCCCCCCTCTCTCCGGTTTGCCCATAAACAAATATGGTGATGATGATACTTACAACGTATATCAGTAAAGTATATCCTTCCATACGGTTTAATGTGACAACAGAGTAGCTATGTCGTTTGTGGAATACGATAATCGTGTCAAGGTATTTTCCAGAAGAATTAAGAAATATAGTTGAAGATGTGTTACAAAGAAATGTTTGTTTCACACATGCTGAGAATATTCTTTTAGCCATGCTTGCCGATAAAAACCATTATATAAAACAATTACCACTTCACAGAATTCTTGCAAATTATGACATAGATGTGCAAATTAAAATTCAGTAAAGACATTTAGAATTCCTTTAATAGAGTTTGATGAAGATTGTCAGTATGATTTGATTAACTAGGAGGACTCCTCCATTAATTAAACCTAACATAACAGAAAGGTGTTGAAGACCTAGATCACTCAGCTCACCCTAGAGTATGAGCAGCTGATTGAGGGGCCGGGAATGGAAGTCAGCCGAAACCGACTTCCATGGTCAGCGAATTACCAAAATGTATTTAAATTCCGAAAATTTTACAACTGAAAAATATATTGGTAATCACAGACAGTTTTACATAAAGTACTTATAAAAAGTATATAAAAGGGTAAATGAAAGAGGAATTTAGAAAAAGTATTAAAGCATAAAATTTTGAATTAGGAGAAGAAAAGCTTAAGAGTAAGCAAACCGAGGATGTGAAAATTTAGCATAAAATGTAAAAAATTTAAAAAGCAGAAAGAGAAAAGAATGGGGGAAAAGACAAAGACCGAAAAGGAAAGAATTAAGAAAAATGTAAATGAGGAAAAAAAGAAAATGTACGAAAGGGGAAGGAGTAAAGACATTAAACAAGACACATTAAAAACAACAAAATAGTGAAGATAAGCTAGATAAGAAATGTACACAATAGAAACAACAAAATTAAAACAAGGTAAGTAAAGTGTACAAGTAAATTATAAACAAGGAGGAGAAAACACAAGGAAATACAAGAGCTATTGGAACAATGCAGATTTCACTAATCATAAGAAATTAAAAGCAGTAACCACACATAAACAAATCACACAACTTTATTAGAAATTTCTCTAGCAATGAGAATACAATTTCTAAGTTTATTGACAAGAATTTTATTATTACTAACCCCGGAAAACCACTTCGCTTGGTGATTATTGGAACGTTTAGATAAATGGAATTTTTAAAAAAAAAGGACGGAAAGGTGTCGAAAACCCAGACCATCCGACTCGTCCTAGAACATGAGCAGCTGTTCGGACGGCGGGGGACAGAAAGGTGTTGTTGTTGAGACCCAGATCGTCCGACCTACTAGAAAGATGTAAGGTAACTGTTTAGACGGCCGGGATGATGGATAGAAAGGTGTGGAAGACCTAGACCGTCCGGCTCGTCCGAGGACATGAGCAGCAATTTGGACGGCCGAGGGACAGAAAGGTGTCGAACGTCGAAAGCGCAGATCGTCCGACTCGTCCTTAGACATGAGCAGCAATTTGGACGGCTGGGAAAAAGGACAGAAAGGTGTGGAAAACCCAGCCCGTCCGACTCATCCAGAGGACTTGAGCAACTATTTGGAAGACCGGGGACAGAAAGGTGTGTAAAATTGATGACAAACCCAAAGCCCAAAAGAGGAATATGCGTAATTGGAGTCCATTTCAATTTAGGACTTGGGCTTTGTTGGTTTTCTTGCACTGACGAAGGCGATCGAACGAATTCCCGCAACAGCTGTATGCTGCATTATTGTGTTATTTGCGCTTATTTATGTTGCTCTAGTTTTTCTTATCCTTCTCACAAAGTGTATATTACTTGATAATCGTGGAAGTTTCAAATGTGCGAAGACAAGTAAAAACAAGAATTTAGCTGTCCATTAAACATTAAATAATCGTTAAAAGAATATTCTAATATCTCAGCAAACGTTAAAAGTCAACGAACAGCAGTTTTCTCCAATATCGGGTTTCGTAATCAAATGATTCCAGCTTTCACAGCTTCCGATCGAAACATTTTATCTACAGAGAAGGAAGTAAATAAATTTTGATGTCGGACGTTGCACGTGCTAGTAGTAATCTATTATGCCTCATGTAAATGTCCACTCCAATTGAGGAAATTCTACTTCTTTGTCTTCTTCTTCGATGCTTCACTCTAATGCCCTCCATCGTCTGCTATCTGGAGCTTTAGACTGCCTGCCTAGACCTTAAGAATTGAGATTATCAATTGAAACAAAAATTGCAATATCTAGAGAACGGTTTATGCTAGCGTTCTAAAGTTTATGTCAATAATTATCTAGGGGAAAATTACATAATAACTATTTGCGTAACTTTATTAAAAGTTTTGATTTCTTGATAATTTTTTCAAAATTTCAGTCGAAAATTTAGGGAGATTCTGAACATTCGATTGCGTTTAAAACAATAGGCTTCTAGTATTCACAGATTGTAATTTTTGTACTAAATTTCATTCGACTCGCTCCATTCGTTCGTGAGATATCGTCTCCCCAGACTCACTGACACACACACACACACGCACACACACACATATCATCTCAAAAACGTTTCATTCGTGTTCAGGGATCCTTGAAACGTGCCCTCCCGTCGAAGACTCGAATTCGAATTTTCGACCCCTTCACAATACTTTACAAGGAAAGTAAAAATCGATATATCCAATAGATGAAAAGATAGTGTTCATTATTTCTTGGTTGAAAATACTTTCAAAGTTATTTAATCATTCGATGGTGAAATTATTAAAAATTTTAAAAATGTTTTCGACATTTAAAAAGTATTTATTAAAAAAAATATGTTCTACATTTTAGCTCAAATACGTGCAATATCTCAAAAGATGGCCAAGTTATCGTTCAGTAAAAAATGTCACTCACTTTTATTAAAGAAAATACCTGTAAAAAATATATAAAAAACTTTTTAAGTCACACGGTTTTATTAAGATGCTCTAAAAACTCACTTCTAGCTATCACAACACTCATGGTCATATGTGACAAAAAATAAAATTGTGGGACGCCCATAAAAAATTGTATTTGGGCATGAACGGAATTTTAAAGAACAATTCAAGTGTTAAAATAAAAATTACACATATAGTCAATCTTATTCGTCTTTGCTGTTAAAATTACATGACCAACAAGTATTTAATTTATATATTTCAGCAGTTTTAGTCATTCATTTCAAATTTTCACGATCTCTGCAGGCCGTTTCGCAAGTGATAGCATAGAAATGACATAAATATAAATAAGAATGAAGGATTTTGAAATCAAAATTGTCAAAGAGAAATTTAAATAAATTTAACGCGATTATTCTTATATATGGCCTTCCCATGTCATCATTTCTATTGTCCCTAATACTTTCTTAATGTCTGATGTCCGATCTTAACCAATGGATCAAATTATACACAATGTTAATATAAAATTCCGAACTGGAACAATTGCGGAACTTCCGACGTAACCCCACTGCTGTATTAACAGTCTAATTTAATAGAAAGAAATCGTCTGAACAGAAAGTTTAAATAGATAAAGGCGAGACGAGGCATTTTGCCATCCATTAAAAGATTTGGATCATTAAAGAGGTCCATTAAAGAAATTCGAAGGCTGCAGCAACAATGGGGGCCATTGGCGCCAGGATGAAAAGTCAATGGACTCTAGATACCCCCCCCCCCCCCCCAAACACACACAACAACAAATATCGGGCTAACGCCATGAATCGTAATCTAATGTTTGCAGCCGAGAAAGCGAGCTCTCTCGATCGAAACATTGTAGCTTCTGGGAAGGAAATATTAATGGTCTTAAACGTCGGACGTTTTAGTGGTACTGTGTTAATGTCAAATGGAAATGCGATCTTCTATTGTGAAATTCAGTAATTGAAACATGAAAGGAACTTCTAGCTTATATATACACTCTATAACAAAAAAAATCGAAGCACCAAGAAGGAGTTGTCCGATTGTGATAAAAAGTGGTGGATGCGAAGAACATAGATAGAAAAAGAAACGATTAAAATTTCAGAACAATTTAATGATTTAGAGTTTGATCGTATACAAAGGGAGGAAGTCAATAAGGCGTTGGTCCACTTCTGGCCTGGATGCAAAATGTCACCCGAGGTGGCATAGACTAATAAAGTTCACAGATGGTGTCCTGCGGAAGGTCTTGACATATTGTTTCCAACTGTCGGGCTAAATCGTCAACATTCCGGGATGGTTGCAATCGCCTTCTCATAACGTCCCAAATGTGCTCTATGGGAGAGAGATCAGGAGACCTAGCTGGCCAAGGAAGTGTTGGGCAAGCTTGAAGAAAATTCATAGCAATACGTGCCGTGTGCGGCCGGGCATTATCTTGTTGAAAAGCAAGTTCGGGGTGTCGCAAAAGGAGCGGTAACACAACCGGTCGTAGAATGTTGTCTACGTACCGCAGTGCTGTCAGTGTGCCAGAAATGACTACCAAAGGGGTCCGGCTATCAAAGGAGATGGCACCCTAGACTATACACCTGCCCAGATATACACCTGCTGAATGCGCAATTCCGATGCACTGGAGCTCCCTCCACTATTTATTCATTGGACACCAAATTCTATTCATTTGCATGTTCGCTCAAAATGTCTTTGCATACGAAATTTCATTACAATCGGACAACTCCTTCTTGGTGCGTCGATTTTTTTTGTTATAGAGTATATATATATATATATAATATATATATATATATATATAATAGTTTGAAAGTCCAATGAAAGAAAAGTGAGAAGCTGTAACTCGAAAAACCTAACTTTCTAACAAACCCACAAAATAAAAGTATAAATCAGCAAATCTTCAATCAAATGGATAAAAATACAAAATTCGAAACATCAAGTTAAAGAAAATTTACAAAAATCGATGTTATCGAATCGATAACAGAAAACCAAATGAAATACAAACATTAATTAATACACATGGACAAGGGCTAGGCCTAAATAGCGGAATTGTTCACTTCGCCAAAACTCTTCCTCCGGTCCAAGTATTTTGTCGAAACAAACACAAAATATGTATGTTTCTGAAGAAATAAATAGATTATATCTATAGACTATTTCTACTTGGACAACATACATACAGAAGGAAAAATAAAAGGAAACAAGAATACTTGTAAAAGACACTATATATGCACGAACCAGTCAAACCTGGGAACCCAGAATGAAGAGACCAGTGTTGCCATTCGCAAAGGAAAAAGAAAGACTTCCAGTTGAAACGATGGCTGCATATGGCGAAAAGAGGGTTTCTTTCTCGTCTTTTTGTCGGGATTTCGAGAAAATTAAAACATTCTAGGCTACTTTCTTGAATGATTACTATATTTTTTTTAAAGCAGAAGCATCTATTTTACCGCAACCAGTCCAGTGAGCTATCATCTGCTTGTTCTATTTCAATGTGTGCGCCATTGAAATTACACTAGCAGATGATAACTCACGGGACCGGTTGGAGTCAAAATGGCTGTTGCGTCAGCCTATATATTTAGGAGCTTTATTCAGGTGCGTAATAATCGGGTAACATAAGTAAGGTAACGCTTAGGAAGCCTAGGTACTGGAAAGGACATCCTACAGAAAAGCAGAACCAGATATCTGCAATCTCCATCGTAAAATAATAAGCTTAGCACTGCCTCTTCTCATTTCCCTATCCGGGAATGCTTGAAATAAACGACGTATTTTGATTTCTAGAGCCAGGAGAAATTTTAAAATCAACTTATTTTTTAATTTATTGTAAAAATGCGAAATTCTTCAGAAAGGATATTCTGACCTCATTTCCCACACAATTTGCACACATTAAAACATTGATGCAAAGTGATCTAACACACCGCAGATGACCCGGCCGTCCAAATGGTTGCTCACGTCCTAGGATGAGTCGGACGGTCCGGGTCTTCAACACCGCAGATGACGATTATAAATTTTGCAGAAATGTTAATTAACAAATATAAATTGATGGCTAGGGATTTTTGAGACACGTACTCTGTATTATTGCTGTTTTTCCCTCTGCAGGTTAACGCAGTTTCCGTTGAAAGGGGATTCAACAAATTAAAACCTATAAAAGACTGTAAAAGAAATTTTATCAGGCATCACGATTAAGTGATTTAGCCCTTCTGGCAATTAAAAATAGTTAAGCTTGCTGCTAAAAAGGGTCGAAAAACGCTTTATTATTATTATTATTACAAATATTTTATTAGCATATTGACTGTATAGCTTAGCTGGAGTGGACAAATCCAAAGGTCAAAGAGAGAGAAAGATGCGTGTATTCTTTTTTCTGTTTTGGATTTTGGTTCCGTATTTCGTTTGTATACAAACGAAATCAGGCTGCAACAGTTGTGACAGCTGCAATAGGTGTGACGGCTGCAATAGTTGCAACCGTCACACCTATTTTGTGACTGGATTCGTTTGGTTAGTGCATGCGTACTTGCCTTGATGGTCGCGACTAAGGCGGACCATGGAGGTAAAACTAAGGAGTTAAAACTTCATATTAAGAGAACACCAATATCGTTTGAGACAATCATTCAGGTGGCACTGGGATAAGATAAGTAGATAAAATTAAGGACAAAATATTTTAAAAAACGAAAGGTCTTTTATTTAACACATTCTAAAAGACATACAAAATATATATTAAAAACTGCCAGAGCGCTTTCAGACGCATATACGCCCTTCATCAGTGGCTACATGAATAGTAAAAACATGGAATATATATATATAGAGACTAGTTTAAAGCAAATTTACATAAAATATAAAATGATAAATGAACTTACTAAAAATAATACAAGAAATATACACGGAAATTACAAAATAAGTTTAAACGCTTACGAATTTTAAATTATTACAAGAAAAGAACTAATACAAATTTTAGAAAACGTCAAGCATGATATTCCTGAGAATGACGTCACAAATAACTTTTAAGAGGTTTGAATTGCATAGAGTCGAGAATGAGTCGCCAAGCATAACTTAAAATTTGAACAGGATTAAAATTACAAATGGATTCACGGTAAATATAAATAAACAGGGATTCATAAAGAAGAATACTACGTGGACTGTTACAACGAACCAAAAGGAAAGTTTTTTCAAAAACGGGAAGAAATTTATCATTAATCACATATTTAGCAAGAGTCGTAGAAAGTTTACCAGATTTAACATCGCGAGCATGTTCTGCTAAACGGATGCCAACAGTACGTTTTGTACTACCAATGTAAAATTTATAGTCACCAGCAGGGGAAAACAGGGGAACGACATACACCCCAGCAAAACTTTTAAAGTCATCAAAATTCCCAAATTTATCGGACCGAATACGATTAAATAAAGTGGTAATATTAGAGTGAGCGGGTTTGAAACCAAATTCATGACAGAAATTAATGAAAGGACGGAAAATCTTGGGATGGTAAGGAACACTGGATTTATGGACTAAACGATCTTTAATAGCAGCAAGTTTAGTATCATATTGAGTAAATTTAAGGCGAACGTGGGCGAAGATCTTATAAATAAATTCAAAAGAATAAGCAGCCTCATGGCCAAGTTTAAAAATAAAATTAATTTCATCAGTCAAAGCGGGGATAGAAGAGCAAACATTAAAAGCGCGATTAAAATACGCATTAAAAGAAGCTTTTTTTAGAGGATACAAGATGGAAAGAATTAGCGGGGATATAGGAGTTAGTAAAAGTGGATTTACGGAAAACGGAAGTATGAAATCCAAAATCAGAACAGGTGACCAGAACATCAAGGAAAGGCAAGGAACAGTTAGATTCATGCTCAATAGTAAAATTAATCGAAGGGTAAAAATCATTAACTTTATCCAAAAGGTGAAGGAGATCATTTAAATCATGATCCCAAATAATAAGAACATCATTCACATAATGGCACCAACGAATAGGTTTAATTGTTAAAGAAGGCAAAATCTCATTCTCAAGCTCCTGCAAAACGGCCTCGGCCAAAATACCAGATAAAGGGCTACCCATAGGGGCGCCCATCATCTGGTAAATTGTAATGGATATTAAGATATTCATTATTAAGATAAGTAGTTCTGTAGAAAATGCATTTCTATGGAGATAGGACTAAAATATTTATTAAAACAGTCAATTTTGCAAAAATAAATTATTAGTGCAATGCATAGTAGAATTGAAACAGTAAAGAATATTCGTATGTATTCAAAATTATTTTATCTTTCAATTTATTTTTATCTTCATATATGTTGTTGTTGTTGTTGTTTCTGATGACCTCCTGTAATCGAATCATATCCGACACAAGACCAGTGACACAGGAAAGAACGAACAAGACAATACAAGAGAACAAAGTTTATTACGAACAAGCATCACTGACGAAGGTCAAACGGGGTGCAGCTTCACATTGTAGATGAGCACTCAGTAGGCAGAAGACTGACTTTACCTCGATATGCAACCATGCCTTACTCGGGATTCGAACCCGAGCCCACCGGATAACAGCCCACGACGCTATCCACTTCACCGCCTGGGCGGCCCTTCATATATTCTGTACTCTATCGTACAACTATAAAAAATACTGGTTAATTATACTTATAATTAGGGAACCCTTAATTTAAAAATAATTGAAAATACATATGCTAAATACTATGCCTTTCTGTTGTATCAACTAATAATAGCAGCTACTTTACTGTGCTCTATACGTGAAGTGTGGACAGCATAACCCAAACGCGATTATAAGTATAATTATACAATTTACGTGTAGAAAATATCTTATGGGAGAAACTGGAATGAGATACAGTTTTCTAGCAATTCCTTAAAGAAAATAAGCATAAAATAAATTAAGTGACTGTAGTTGTTTCGATAAGCGTTATGCCTATGGGGTCCCATAGAATATTTTCCCGGGGGGAGCAGACACTGATGTCAGTGGGGCAAACTCAATGATAAGATTTCCAACATCGATTAGCCTGATGCCCACCTTTATGACCTTAAACGTCCAGGGGGGGAGCAAGAAACAGTGTGCACTTATCAAAGGCTAAAATTCAACTCCCCAGTAGTTGTATTTTCGCCTTTGTTAGCACAATATCCAGGCTAAGATGCAATGCCAGGCAGATATACCTTAGCCTTTGTTACGTGCACAACTGCTGGATTAAGATACAGCTGACATGAAGTTGTATGTTAGCTTTTAATAAGTGCATACTTTTCTTGATCAGAGGCTCATAATATTCTCGACACAATTATAGTCAATTGATATTCTAATGCCTGTTTTCTTTAACCTTTTGCTTATGGGTGGAATAGCGTCAATCCCAAACGAAGACCCTCTCAAAAAGACAGGTATTTGACATACCCTATCCCAAACAGTTCGATCCCCCTTTGCAGGCATTGGCGTCCATGACATGTCTTCAGAAGGGGATCGTACTGTTTGGGATAGGGTATGTCAAATACATGTCTGTTTCAGAGGTTCGTTTGGGATGGACGCTGTCCCTCCAGTAAGTAAAAGGTTAAGTAAGTACTAAGAAGACTTCTTTGAAGAATTATTGTACTAGTACTACATACAAGCAGCAGTTTTACTTATTGTAGAGCGAAATAGATTTATTTATTTATTACCCAGAACTTCGAGCTTACTCAAAGGGGTGGACGACAGGTGAAAACCCATAAGAACAACACATAAACATGCATAGACAATACACATAGTCATACGAAACGTTAATGAATACAAAAATGATATAAATAAATAAAATGACAAACAATGTAGAAAAATAATTTTGAATAAATGGTTTGAAACAGTCAAAATAAATGAAAAAATAAGTAAAAAGGAAAGAGAAAACAGAAATAAACGAAGTAGATTACTGCTGTAATTCTACAGCGATATTACAGAATTATGCAATGAAGAATTAATTATACAATGTTGTATAATTCTGAAAGTAAAAAATATGATTTAAGTGTGAGACCATTAGGCACCATTTTCAGATTTTGGTGTTTGCGATCAAACAAAGGCGCCAACTTGTGTCGCCAATATTGACAGTCTTGGTCAGGAAAGTTATGACCCAAATAAATATATGTCAGCCTAATTACAAGAGTGACTTGGAGCATGCTTAGGGCCAGGACTGAAAACATATTTCATTCGATCCAGAGTAACCAATCAAACCACGATCTAAAGAATATACAGTGGAAAGTAAGAGGGCGTGTTTGTACCAGAGGCCAAAAGATGTGGCTGTTAAAGGATGATATCAACGAGAAAAAAAATCAGGCAATAAAGAAAAATCAATGCAGATGGTAAGATGTGTCACTAAGTTAGTAGTTAATAGAGATGACTGAAGTCAACCAGATGAGTTGTAAGTTAATAGAGTCAGATCAGCCAGATCAATGCAGTCAAATGCAGATCAGTCAGATGCATGAGATCAAAACAGATCCATGCAGAGGTGATATACTAAAGATATCAACGACAAAGTTTCAGATGATGACAGAGTTAAGAGATGAAAGTGCACAGTCATTTCAAAAAGTCCGGACACTGCTGACCACTGAAACATCGCCAAAATGCCAAGGTATGTGCTTGCCTTACTAACTGTTAGGTCGAGGTTACTCTTTTGAATAAGTTAAAAATGATAAGGTCTCACACGAGTCATTTCTTCGCTCACACGAATGTTTTCTCCATTAAGCAATTTTGTTGTAAGCGTTTATGTAAATTTTAATGATGCTCATAATTGATGTTTCAACAAATGTTAATTTCTAAAGTTAAAAATGTTTATTTTAATGAGTAATGTATTTGTTTACATATTATGGTAAGAGGGCTTGTACTAAAGAATTAATGTTGGGTTATTGCGGCCAACTTTTATCTACTTTTAATAATAAAATGATTTATTTTAATTACACCGCATTAAAAAGCATCAATTAATGTGCATTTGCCACTGCTTAAAAGTTTTCGTGCACCTCTAGGTGTTCTGGTACCCTAGGTTGAAAAATAGCTGCTCTCGAGAAAGACAAAGCAACAGCATGTGAATTTGATAAGGAAACAATATGTGAATTTGGCAAGTAAGGCAACACTATGTGAATTTATCAAGTAACAATATGTGAATTTGATGGTAATAAATATTCTGTTATGCATTGACACATTGCTGCCTTGTCTAAATACTTCGTTGTTGCTTCCCAATGTTTTGATCTTCTGGAGGAGGAGGCTGCCCGGCCCCTTACCATCTTTTCTTATGGAACTAAAATATTTTTGTAGTAAATTTGATTCGCTCTACAACATTCTAATTTACTTTTACTCCTATCTGCAAAATAGGTCCCCCCCCCCCAAATACGGGGGGCTACGCGATTCTCCCTGGTCTTATTGTGTGGATCATAGGGGCCCACACAATGGCCATACAACGACGACACAAGAAGTGCATAGTTAACTGTAATAGTCCGATAGATATTGGTCTAAGGAAAGATTTTTTCCTTGTAATTCTGTATATATGGACATATTAAAGCAGAATCAGTGCGAAAATCAGTCCGGCAATTCTAATAACTTCGGTCATCAGGAAATAATGGAATCTCGAAGAACAATTTGAAAAATAAAGTTCAGTTCTCCATTTTATTCCATTCCGTCTGTGACGTGATTCCGCCACCTGCCCCGATAGTCTATCTATTCACTAGCTCCATTCTTTATTCATGAACTCCATTTTTACTGCGCAGTCCATTAAGGATATTATTCGGGGAATAAATTTGACTCTGCATACGGCAGGGAACAACAGAAAATTTGCTAGTTGGAAAATGTTTGCTGTTAGTAACCAATCGTACTAATTTAACTAGTATGGGAGGAATCTGATGTGTCCAACACAAGACTTCCGCTACAAATGACCCTATTTCAATATTCTGGGACTGCAACAAAATCTTGCCTAATAAAATATGATTCTGTGCGTGTGTGTGTGTACTGTGTTAGCTGAGTTCCCGGTGGAACCTATCTTAAAAATTTCGAATTAGTTTAAAAATGACGAATTTTTAAAGCCGAAAAGAGCTCAAGCCATTTCGTCAAATTTATTCCTTGTAGGTGCAGATGATATTTTGTGCTGGCGTTCCATATGGGTACGATACAAGGAAAAATGGCGCAGGTAGTTGGCGAACGATATTTTAATCGCTATTTTATCTATTTTTTAAATTCGTGAATTCAAGAGGTAAATGCTCGTGTTTCTGGAACATAATTATTTCAATATTTAAAATGTTCTCTGAATTTTTTTTCCCGAATTGCATAAAAACTAGCTTATATAGTAATTATTTGTGTAAATTTTAATTCTGTTGTAAAGGATCTTTTTTCTGCCCACCCCCTCCCCCACTTTTTTTTTAGCGACTTCCAGTGTTTTTTATTTATTTGCGTTTATTTTAAGTAATCCAAAAGTCTTACTTTTTGAACATCGGTTTCCAACTTCGAGAATTTAAAATATATGCACTTTCTTTGAATCGCCCTTCTAATGATCAGATGGCACCAGCAGATGGTTGTAAGCATTCCTGACGAATTAGCATGCTTATACACCCATTACCATAAAAATTCCGCCATCTAGACCGTTCTGACTTTACTGTGAGGAGGTTTTGGGACCAGTGGACGAGAGAGAAGTCGCATACACGGCGACCAGGCCCAGGTCGTCCTCAGCAGACCAATAACCTAGAAGATCGTCACATCATCCGACACGCACACACAGCGCAACTGCATCATTGTCCGCCATCCGAACACAGGCAGCACCTTCACTATGGGCCCCAGTGTCTATTTGCTCCATCGCAAGGCGTCTGACTGAAGGACATTTGGTGTCGCGGCATCCATTACGTGTTTTGCAATGGACAATGACACCCACCCAGAATCACCTCCGTTTGGAGTGGTGTCTTGCTTGACTGGATTGAACCACAACCGAATGGAACCAGGTCGTCTTCAGCGACGAATCGAGATTCTATTTGGGCAGTGATGACAACTGTGTATGTGTGTTGAGACTCTGTTTCGAAAGCTTCAATCCTGCCTTCGCTTTACAGCGGCACAGCGCTCCCACAGCTGGTATGATGGTATGGGGTGCCGTCGCATACGACACCCGGTCACCTCTAATATTGATCCACGGAACCATGAGAGCCCAGTGGTACGTTCGTGACATTCTTCAGCTACATGTATTTCCACTCATGTCAGGGTTCCCAGGAGGCACTTTTCTAAGGGACAATGCTCGGCCACACACAGAAAGGGTATTACAGGAATGCCTCAGTCACATTATCACTTTTCCCTGCCCTGCCCGATCCCCAGATATGTCACCGATCGAGCATGACTAGGATCACTTGGGACTGCAAGTTGAACAGCCTACGAGTCTGGTCGGACTAGAGGCGCGCTTACAACAACTGGGGAATGATATGATACAGGACACCATACGGGACCTGTATGTCCCAATGCCCGCCCGTATCGCATTGTGTATTCACGCTAGAGGTGGCCCAACAGAGTACTAGAACTTTGATTTTGTAATCACTTACTTATAACGTTGTTGCACGTTCGATTCTGGCAACTCTTTCTTGGTGCGCGAATTTCTATGGCAAGGAGTGTATAAGGCGTATTAAAGGAGCTTATTTAGGGCATATTAAAGGAACGTATTATGTCCTAATCAATAACCTAGGTTGACACGTTCGGGTGGGGTTAGGCGAACTGGTACGAAAAGTGATCCTCCTGAAGTGCAAAGTATTTTCGAGCCGTATGTTCACGACTGACGACTTCCGTCGAAACATTCAGTTTGTCAGATTCGCTTGCCACACTAAATCGCCCTGAACAGCAAGTGTTCGAATTCTCCCGTCCTGCAATTCTCTTTTCAACCCGAAGAACTGCAAACTGCTAATAAAACCGAAAGGCTGCTCCGATTAGAATCGAAGAATGCAGACAAGGCTTAAAATTTCTAATTACAAATTAGGAGCCTTACTGAGAAACCTAGAGCTGATCTAATCAGCTTCATGAGACAATAATCGATTCCGCGAGAATATTTTTGAGGGACAAGTTCTACGCCTTTCACTTCGTTCGATTTCTTCTCCTGCAAGTCCTGCCTCAGGTTCATTCTTTTGCTATAAATCCATCTTTTATTCATGGCTGCCCTTTTGCAAAAATATGTTTCTACTCAGCCGTCCATTAGGGTTATTACTCGGAGAATAGGAACGTCTGGTTGACGCTGCATGGGACAGAGAAGCGATAGCGTGTTTAAATTATAAAATCATGGATTATAGGCGTGACCCAGTTTTTTCATATATTTATATTTGAAACTATTTAGGCCCACTTACTTCGTAATCATCATCAGAATACAAAAATAATTGTTTCTTTTTACTTTCTCATATTATGTATATAGTATGTACATACTATGTATAGTTTGTATATACTAATATACTATGTATATACTATGTATAGTATGTGTATAGTATGTATATATTATGTATAGCATGTATATACTATGTATAGCATGTATATACTATGTATATCATGTATATACTTTCTCATACTATATACTATATACATAGTATTAAATACTATGTATATAGTACATAGTATGAGATGTACATTTCTCATACTATATACATAGTATATACATACTATGCATATAGTATGTATATACTATGTAGATTATGTGTATACTATGTATAGCATGTATATACTTTCTCATACTATGTATAGTATGTATATACTCGGTATAGTATGGATATACTATGTATAGCATGTACATACTTTCTCATACTATGTATAGTATGTATATACTTTCATATATTATGTATGGTATTTATATAGTATGTACATATTTTTATCCATTTCTAAATTTGTAGTATTGAGAAAGTATTGTTTCGCGAAAATTTTCGAATTCGAGATTTTGATGCCAGTATATGTGTCAAGACCTCCTGAGCACTTTTCGGCTATTTTTGGAGTGATGTCCGATTTCTTGTGTATACGGTAGCAGCCACCAATATTAATGGATTTTCACGAAACTTTATATCCGGCTTTGTTATCAAAGAACCTAGAACTAGATAGAATTTTTTTTAATTCGACCGAAAATTTGAATTTTATTCGAAATTTTATATTCCTTTGACATGGCAACATAGGACAAATGTTGACATAATCATGCATAAAAGGGTTTATTTATGGCTTAATGATCACGAAATTTCATAGTTTCAACCATTGTTGTGAAAAATAGCCGTGATACAATTTTTTACTTTCCTCACATGCATAGTGTAATGTATAAGGAGAGTATTGTGACGGGGTCGAAAATTTGAATTCGAGTTTTCGACGGGAGAGCACGTTTCAAGCATCCTTGAACACGAATCAGACGTTTTTGAGATGATGTCTGTATGCGTGCGTGTGTGTGTGTGCGTGTGTGTGCGTGTGTAAGTCTGTGCGTGTGTGTGTGCGTGTGTAAGTTTGTGTGTGTGTGTGTGTGTGTGCGTGTGTAAGTCTGTGCGCGTGTGTAAGTCTGTGTGTGTGTGTCAGTGAGTTTGGAGACGATATCTCACGAACGAATTGAGCGATTCGAACGAAATTTGGTACAAAAATTACAGTCCGTGAATACTGGAAGTCTATTTTTTTCTACACAATCGAACTTTCAGGACCCCTCCCCGCCAAATTTTCGAGTGAAATTTTGAATAAATTAAAAATTCAAAACTTTCAATAATTCACGCAAATAGTCATTTCTTGCGTAATATTTTTTATGAGAAAACGATTGACACAAATGTTAGAACGCTAGCATAAACCGTTCTCGAGATATTTCACATATAATCATATAAAATAAAATAAAATATTAATTATTGTGAAATATGTTCACTTTTCCTAAGTAATGTCATGCAATAAATTAGGTGACATCATTCTCGTGGATCTAGCTCATTTCATTCATGGAAAAGGTGTAATACTTTTGTATTTGAATGCCAATAGTCATTTATCTGCTATAAGAATTATTTATTTCTCCATCGATAACGCTTGGTGAGATTTTGGTGAAATGTCGCCAACTGGACGACTTTTTTAAATGTTACCAAATTAACGAAAATGTCGCCAAATTGATAAAATGCTGATAAATCAATGAAAATGACGACTAATTAATGAAAGTTCATTATCTTGAAAAGAACATAAGAGTAGACTATAAGAATAACCTATTTCCCCATCCGTCCATCCGTAACGCTTGACGAGAAATTTAGCGGGACGCAGTCAATTTGGCGACTATTTAAAATGTTATCAAAGTGACAAAAATGTCGCCAAATTGATAAAAATGACGCCAAATAGGAAGTAATGATTTCCGTCATATGACGGACATACCTTTTAGTATGCTCTTCTCTCCTTTTGTCTGTAACGCTTAGTGGTGCATTTGACGAACTTGGCGAATAATTTAGCAAAGTATCGCCAACTTGGCGATATTTAGTCCCAGATTGAGAGAAATATCGTGAAAATTGCAAAAATGACGCTAAATTAATGAAAATGACTCCTAATTGATGAATTAATTATTAAAATATTTTAAGATATGGACTATATTGCTTATTGAGGATGCTATCAATATTGATAATTGTTTATTTAGAGTTGCGCAAAATATAAGTTAATTGGATATTTTGAAATAGTTTTGCAAACTGTCATCCGGAAAATCGCCAAATGTACACTTCACCGATGATAAAAACACAGTACCGTAGATTTTATACATTATTTTTTTATTGTGAAAGTAGTAAATTCATTGCATTATATAAGGAAAGTCATGTGCTGCTCACATCAAGTTTTTTTTTGTTCGTGACGTCATTACGTCTGGAGAGGGTGGTGCGACCCTCTAAGCATGACTCAGTTTTGGTTCTCGATCTGCATTCCTGATTCAAAAACTTACATTTTCCTTGCTAGATTTGTTTTTCAGGACCGGTGATAGAAAGAGTTTATGACAACTGATATGGATTCAATATCAAATTTCAAAGGGAGTGGGGTGGTCCACTAAGGATTTCTTCTTTAGGAATTCGAATATTTTGAAACGACACGTCTTAGCGTATTTTGAAACGTCGCCAAGTAGCCAAAATAAAAAAAATTAAATATCCCGAAAACGGCTTACTCTATCGCAATGGGAATGGCCTGATTCATATTGTCATTAAATTTTTCTTGCAAAAGAAATCATGTAATTTTATACCATTTTTAAGCGTATTCCTAACTTTTAAATCCGTCCCTGTGTTAAAGTAGCTACGTCATTTGTCATTTCGACGTAGTCAAAGTATCTACGCCTTCTATCTCATAGTTCGTTCTTTCGTACTGGAAGCATTTTTTATTCATGAGGCTCATATTTACTTCATAGTCCATTAAGTATATTACTTGGAAAATAGAAACGTCTAATTTACACTGCATGGATCAACGAAGTAGTACTGCATATTTATATTAGACAATGTTTAATGCCATTGGTTATCCCAAAATAGCAACTTTGGCAAAAGAGAAAAATGTGGAAGGCAGTGGTTGAATTAGGTTGCTACATCACCCTGTTTGAAAGAAAGTAAATAACATCCTTCTAGTGAAGGAATTGCTGACAATAGAAAGGTGCTGCTGAGCACAATTCCGACAAAAGCATGTTTCTGTTGTCAGAATTGTTGACAGAAAGATGATGGCAGATACTGTTGTCAGATTTTGTTGTCAGCAAAGATGCATCATCCTTCTTATTATTAACGCTTTCCAACATAGTTGAAAAGTGTTTGTGACGTTGTTCATTCTGTCTGTCTATCCGTTCGCACGATAACTGCCGTAAAAATGACTTTATTAAAATGAAATTTTAGTATGTTGTTGAGACGGTCTGTGGAACATATGGAAACTCAAATGAATAATATCACCCAATTAATTTTGGATTGAAGCCGGGTTGAAGAAATGAATTACATTGAACCCTATGGGACCTAATTTTTCAAATATTTTTTAAGCAAAGTTAAAATTTGCAAATTTCTTCGAGAATTTTAGAAAATATTTAAATTATCCCATAAAATATATAAAAAAAATTCAGCACAATATTTTTGGTAATTTCTTAAATAAAAATGAAATAATAATTACACCCATCTGAAGAGATTACGTGACCCACTTCAAAATAAAATAGGGCAACCATTTTTTTTCCCCAGTGTTAAAATCGTGATTTTTAAAGTTCTTTTAAATTTATATTTAGTGTTGCATCCGTCTCAAAACCGCTTTATTTTTGCGTATTTTCCGTGCAATTATATTCAGTGCCAACGTACTTAGAGTACTTTTGGGTTTGAATGATCATCAAACTTTGATTATTTCTATAACAAAGCCTAATTGTACTGGATGCAGAATACAAACAAGAGATTGTAAGATGAGTTGTATAAGAATTGCTGAATTTTTTTCATAAAAAATTATTTAGCTCTGGGGTCTGGAATAAATGTGATATGAATGAAGTATTCATTGTTTTACATAGAGAGCCAGACGATTTATATTTCGATGCCATCATTTGAATAAAGTTCATTTTTTCCGATGAAGTTAAGTTTTCAAATATAATAATTTACTGTAGTACTGTGATAATGTAAAAATATCACCTCTGAATGTATTGTATTTTAAATATGTTTAAATAAAATTGCATTTCAGTTGGAAAGTGTTTCATAATCAATGTTTTATGCATGATAGATCTTTCTTGTTTGTTAAATGCACTTGTTACTGAAACATTCTCCTTGTTAAATTTTGCCAATTAAATCATTACGAATGGGTAGTAACATGGTTTTGTAGCGAATTGCCTATAAAGTAGTATTAAATGTCTTGGACTGGAGATGTCTTTACACTAAACTTTCGTCCTGGGATTAAACCCAGAATTACCAAATTAGTAATTTTGCGTTCTTCCGTTTCTCCAGCCCCCAGGAGGACGGAAATAAAAAATTTGGCTTCTAGGTTCTGATTAGTGGTCGATAGCATAAGTGTGCAAGGACTCAGCCTTCTAGATCACCAGCCGACTTCTGGGGGATTCGTAAAAACAAGAACAGATTAGATAATTCTTATATAGATGATGATTCTTACTAGGTTTCTATTATTTTCTTAAATACATTGCAGTTTTCCTCATATGATACCAAAATCTGAGAAACATCGCAGAAAAAACACATCGAAATATAGCTCAGTTTACTACATGAAACGTATTTCTCTCTAGTCAGTATGACTGTTTCTAGCTCTGGCACTGTCCCTGGCATGTAAGCAAATATTGTTCAGATTTCCTTATCAAAACCTCCACCAGTGTTATCTTTCATTATCTGTAAGACCATATCTGGCTCTGACATTGTCCCTGGCATGTAAGCAAATATTGATCAGTTTTCCTTATCCAAACCTCCACGAATGTTATATTTCATTATCTTTAATATCACATCTTACTCTGGCACTGTCCTTGGCATGTGAGAAAATATTGTTCAGTTTTCCTTATCCAAACCTCCACGAATGTTATCTTTCATTATCTTTAATCCCACATCTTACTCTGGCACTGTTCCTGGCATGTGCGCAAATATTGTTCAGTTTTCCTTATTCAAACCTCCACGAATGTTATCTTTCATTATCTTTAATCCCACATCTTACTCTGGCACTGTCCCTGGCATGTGAGCAAATATTGTTCAGTTTTCCTAATCCAAACCTCCACGAATGTTATCTTTCATTATCTTTAATCACACATCTTACTCTGGCACTGTCCCTGGCATGTGAGCAAATATTGTTCAGTTTTCCTTATCCAAACCTCCACGAATGTTATCTTTCATTGTCTATAATCCCACATCTTACTCTGGCACTGTCCCTGGCATGTGAGCAAATATTGTTCAGTTTTCCTTATCCAAACCTCCACGAATGTTATCTTTCATTATCTTTAATCCCACATCTTACTCTGGCACTGTCCCTGGCATGTGAGCAAATATTGTTCAGTTTTCCTTATCCAAACCTCTACGAATGTTATCTTTCATTATCTTTAATTCCACATCTTACTCTGGCACTGTCCCTGGCATGTGAGCAAATATTGTTCAGTTTTCCTTATCCAAACCTCCACGAATGTTATCTTTCATTATCTTTAATCCCACATCTTACTCTGGCACTGCCCCTGGCATGTGAGCAAATATTGTTCAGTTTTCCTTATCCAAACCTCCACGAATGTTATCTTTCATTGTCTATAATCCCACATCTTACCCTGGCACTGTCCCTGGCATGTGAGCAAATATTGTTCAGTTTTCCTTATCCAAACCTCCACGAATGTTATCTTTCATTATCTTTAATTCCACATCTTACTCTGGCACTGTCCCTGGCATGTGAGCAAATATTGTTCAGTTTTCCTTATCCAAACCTCCACGAATGTTATCTTTCATTATCTTTAATCCCACATCTTACTCTGGCACTGTCCCTGGCATGTGAGCAAATATTGTTCAGTTTTCCTTATCCAAACCTCCACGAATGTTATCTTTCATTGTCTATAATCCCACATCTTACTCTGGCACTGTCCCTGGCATGTGAGCAAATATTGTTCAGTTTTCCTTATCCAAACCTCCACGAATGTTATCTTTCATTATCTTTAATTCCACATCTTACTCTGGCACTGTCCCTGGCATGTGAGCAAATATTGTTCAGTTTTCCTTATCCAAACCTCCACGAATGTTATCTTTCATTATCTTTAATCCCACATCTTACTCTGGCACTGTCCCTGGCATGTGAGCAAATATTGTTCAGTTTTCCTTATCCAAACCTCCACGAATGTTATCTTTCATTATCTTTAATCCCACATCTTACTCTGGCACTGTCCCTGGCATGTCAGCAAATATTGTTCAGTTTTCCTTATCCAAACCTCCACGAATGTTATCTTTCATTATCTTTAATCCCACATCTTACTCTGGCACTGTCCTTGGCATGTGAGCAAATATTGTTCAGTTTTCCTTATCCAAACCTCCACGAATGTTATCTTTCATTCCACATCTTACTCTGGCACTGTCCCTGGCATGTGAGCAAATATTGTTCAGTTTTCCTTATCCAAACCTCCACGAATGTTATCTTTCATTATCTTTAATCCCACATCTTACTCTGGCACTGTCCCTGTCATGTGAGCAAATATTGTTCAGTTTTCCTTATCCAAACCTCCACGAATGTTATCTTTCATTCCACATCTTACTCTGGCACTGTCCCTGGCATGTGAGCAAATATTGTTCAGTTTTCCTTATCCAAACCTCCACGAATGTTATCTTTCATTATCTTTAATCCCACATCTTACTCTGGCACTGTCCCTGGCATGTAAGTAAATAGCAATTATTGCTCAGATTTCCATATCCAGACATCCATGAGAGTTATTTTCATCATCTGCAAGATCACACCTGGCTCTGGTAGTAAAAATGTAACTTCCAAATAGTCATATATTTCTTCTAAATACCTCGACGCATTAAAGCAAAATCGAATCAAAAAATTAATTCTAAGTCTATTTAGCTTCTTTCTTTGCTGGATCGCAGTCGATCCCTCAAGAATATTTTGAGAAGAAAGTTCTATTCTTTCCTATTTTGTTCGATTCCATCTGCGATGTGACTATTTTACCTGCCCTCATGGTCTGTTCTCTGGTATTATGTTCATTATTTATTCACGTTCATTATGCTTCCATTAGGGATATTACTTGCCATGGTTGATGCTGCATATAGGGTAATTAAAGGGAAACTCAATAATGGGAAACCGCTCCACCCAAAGGTATATGAAAAGCAATGAAGAGAAAAAGAATATTTAAATCAGCATGTTCTTAATGTGAAATAATAATTCGAAAACTAGTAATGAAAAATATAATGCAGTTAATATAGTAGGAATTACTGAATATATAATTTTCATATGATGGTATATTTGGGATATATTCACACGTGTTCAGACGCGTATTCATATTTTGCACACCCTGTCTCCCGACCATGTTTGCAATTTAAGATCCGCAACGACGTCATGTTTCTAGACCTAGAGGTAAATTTTGTGATCATGCTTTATCATTTTCACACTGAGAGGCCAAAAGTCAGGGGAATGTGGTGGTATGGGGCCTGTTTTCGTGGTTTTGTCCATTTGGTGCAATTGGTGACAGCTATGAAATACATAAACACTACCGCATATCACCTGCATCCCTTCATGACTTGGATCACCCTGATGGTGAAGGGGTATTCCAACAAGATAATGCAACATGTCACCAATCTTTGGTAGCTAGATGTGGATCGAGGAATGCTTCTTTACCACCATGATTTTTCCACTACAGCCCCACCCCTTGCAACATCTGTGGGACACAATAAAAACAAGTTTACGCTATGAATACAGCATCAACCGATTCAACACAATTGTGGGCTACACTTAGAAACACACTCTGAAAGGTTACCGGCGACTCGTTGCTTCCAAACCTCAACATATGACTGAACTGCTGAGGGCTTGAAGAGGACTAACCCGTTATTGGTACCTACCCAGTGGCTCCAAACTTTTGTGCCTTTTTAAGTCTATTTTTAACACTTTACAACATAGCTGAAAAGTGTTTATGAGTTTGTTCATTTTGTGTGTCTGTCTGTCTGTTCGTTCGCACGATAACTAGCGTGAAAATGACTTTATCAAAATGAAATTTTAATATCTTGTTGAGACGGTCTATGGGACATATAGGAATGTAAATGAATAATTTTATTTTATTTTTATTTTATTTTATTCAATTTATTTTTATTCAATATCACCCAATTAGTTTTGGATTGAACCCGGATTGAAAAAATTAAATACATTGAACTCTATGGGATATAAGTTTTCAAACATTTTTTAAGCTAATTTAAAATTCACAAATTGCTTCGAAAATTTTAGAAAATATTCAAATTATGTCATAAAATACATAAAAAAAATTTCAGCAAAATATGTTCGGTAGTTTTTCAAATAAAAATTGAAATAATAATTGCGCCCATATTGCTTGAAGAGATCACGTGACCCACTTTAAAATAAAATATAGTATCAATCTTTTTCCAAGTGTCAAAATCGTGATTTCTAAATTTCATTTTAATTTATATTTAATGTTGAATCCGTCCTAAAACCGCTTTATTTTTGCGTTATTTCTGCGCATCTATATACTGCGCGAACGCAATTATAATATTTTGAGTTTAAATGATCATCAGACTTTGATTATTTCTACAACGAAGCTTAATTTTAATGTATGCAGAATGTAAACACATTAAGCTGTAAGATGAGTAGTATAAGAATTGCTGAATTTTTTAACGCAAAATTATTTAGCTCTGGAGTCTAGAATATTGCTGATATGAATGAAATATTAATTGATTTTACATACAGAAACAGACGATTTTATAGCATTGCCTTTTTCTATGAAGTTTTAAGCATGGAGTTAGAAAGTACTTTTACATCTATGGTTTTAAATTTTAAAATAAAACATAAAAAATATTGTAGTATTGTGATAATTTTTAAAATATCACCGCTGAATGAAAGGAATGGAATAAAAGTTTATGAATGAAATATTTGCGCGTTATTTCTGCGCAACTATATACTGCGCCAACGCAATTATAATATTTTTGAGTTTAAATAATCATCAAACTTTGATTATTTCTACAACGAAACCTAATTTTAATGTATGCAGAATGTAAACACATCAAGCTATAAGATGAGTTGTATAAGAATTGCTGAATTTTTTACCGCAAAATTATTTAGCTCTGGAGTCTGGAATATAGCTGATATGAATGAAATATTCATTGATTTTACAGAGAGAAGGACGATTTTTTTCGATGAAGTTTTACGCATAGAGTTCAATTTTTTTAGGGGCGCGGTAGCCCATTGGTTAGCGCGCTGGAGTTGCACTCGGTAGGCCCGGGTTCGATTCCAGCCACTGCCAAAACTGCCGCCGTGTTCACGCGGAGTACGATCACGTTAAACATGTGGGTCCTTAAGTCCTTCCGAGAGGTTGGTGGTAGGGGAAGGAGGGTACGGTCCCTGTGGATGCCTCCCCCACTGGGTTCCGGTCTAAATTGGGTGGCACTTCCCGGCCGTCCAAACGGTTACCTTACACCTTTCTGGTAGGTCGGACGGTCTGGGTCTCAACAACAACAACAGCATAGAGTTTAATTACTTGTAGCTCCATGGTCTTAATTTTTAAATAAAATAAATTATTATAGTATTGTGATGAATGACATGAATGGGAAATTATTTATGAAGGAAATGCTGCTTCTATAGAGAGAGCCAGGCGTATTATTTTTTCTATGACGTCATTTGAAGCAGACAATTTTATAGTATTGCCTTTTTCCATGAAGTTTTAAGCATGGAGTTAGAAAGTACTTTTTCCTCCATGGTTTTAAATTTTAAACTAATATAAATTATTGTAGTATTATGATAATTTTTAAAATATCACCGCTGAAGTAAAGGAATAGAATAAAAGTTTATGAATGAAATATTCACTGCTTTTATATAGAGAGCCAGGTGATTTATATTTCGATGACGGTATTTGAATAAAGTTCTTTTTTTTTCGATGAAGTTTTAAGTTTTCAAATATAACAAATTATTGTAGTTTTGAGATAATTTTAAAAATATCACCGCTGAATGTATCGCATTTTAGAGATGTTTAAATAAAATTGCACTGCAGTTGGAAAGTGTTTCATAATCAATGCTTTATGCATGATTGATCTTTTTTTTATAGATAATTTAAACGCTTAGACCCTGACTCCTTTACACTTTTAATATGTTTCTTTAGGTAGGGCCTAATATACGTTGAAGATAATGGACTTTTTATGAAAGTGTCTTTTTATTTTTGATAGCCTTTTACCACAAAGTTTGGGAATCACTAACCCCACGCATTACTTTTGGCTTCTCAGTGTATTTATTATATATTCCTGCAACGCAATATGTTTAACGATTGTGAGATAGTTGAGAATCCTTTATTAAATAGAATTATTACTTTCCTTATATACATAATGTATAAGGAAAGTATTGTGACGGGGTCGAAAATTCGAATTCGAGTTTTCGACGGGAGAGCACGTTTCAAGCATCCTTGATCACGAATCAAACATTTTTGAAGTGATGTCTGTGTGTGTGTGTGAAAATATGTGTGTGTGTGTGTGTGTGTGTCAGTGGGTCTGTGGAGACGGTAACTGACGAACGAATGGACCGATTCGAACCAAATTTGGTACAAAAATCACAATCTGTAAACACTGGAAGCCTATTGTTTTTATCGAATATTCAGAACCCTCCTAAATTTTCGAATGAAATTTTGAAAAAATCGTCAAAAAATCGAAACCAAAAATAAAGTTACGCAAATAGACATTTCTTATTAATTTTTCATTAGAAAACGATTGACATAACTTTTAGAACGCTAACATGAAGCGTTCTCGAGATATTGCACATTTTTCAAAAAAATTTTCAAAAAGGCATATAAAATAGAAAAACAAATATTTCCTATTGAGAAACATGTTCACTTTTCATATATAATATCATGCGATAAATTGGGTGACATCATTCTCGTGGATCTAGCTCGTTCCATTCATGAAAAAAGATACTTTGAGTAATACTTTGTATTTGAACGCCAATTTATCTGCTGTAAGAATAGCTTATTTCTTCGTCCATAACGCTTGGCGAGATTTTGGCGACGAAATTGGCGGAATGTCGCCAACTTGGCGACTTTTTAAAATGTTGCCAAATTAACGAAAATTTCGCTAAATGGATAAAAATGACGCTAAATCAATGAAAATGACGACTAATTGTAGAAAATTCAATATCTTGGAAAGAATATTAGTATCTACTATAAGAAAAACCTATTTCTTTTACTGTAAAAGTAGTAAATTCATTACATTATATAAGGAAAGTCATGTGTTGCCCACATCAGATTTTTTTTTAAGCTACAGAGAAGTTATAAAATAATTGTAAAACGTTGGAAAAACATCAAACTCCTTTTCAATATCTATGGTAGGAAAACATCGAAGAAAAATGAAAAAATGCTAACGAATTGTATTTTCCATTGACCTTCCTCACTTTAGCGAAAATATTGGATATTCCTGTCGAAAACTTCTTTCGGTGATTTAGGCATTTTTAAAGGTGCTTGCAAGAAACTAGCTATCTGTCCATTGTAAATCAATTTGCACACGCATACCCACAGCTACCTCGTTATGAATAACCGATTTGAATTCAGGCACACTTGAAACGAGCAAATCCGTCGAAAACCCGAATCTAAATTCATGCGGAATTTATAAGCGGTGAAACCTGTTACATTTAAAGCTTTCTATTGTCCTGGTTGACAACATCGCTTAACTTCTCAAGTTTCCGAACTCACGCTTATCATGTGATCTTAAACCAACCCAAGAAACGAGGAAAAAAAAAAAAGGGCTAGCTGAGAATCCAGGTATGTTCGTAAACAAAGGAAGTAAAATTGATCCTGACTGTGTTATCAGTATCGTATCGGTAGATGACAGGGGTGGACTAGAGCAGGGCTTCTTAAACTTTTTTATATAGCGACCCCCTTCAAGCTTAGGAAATTTTAAACGACCCCCTCCTCCATATAATGAAATATATATTAACCGTAGATGTAGATGTAATATCGCACTATTTTACAATGTAAATAAAATAAGGATTAAAGAATACGTACCCATTCATTTCACATATATATAATTGGAAACGTTGACGGGATATCGGTCGTAATAAAACACAATAAATAGAATGACATAAAACTATATATATATTTATTCAATAGAAAAAATAAACTTTTGTAACAATTTTTTTATAAGAAAACATAAAACTATATCTATATATTCAATAGAAAAAATAAACTTTTGTAACAATTTTTTTAATAAAAACATATTATTAACATCAAACAATATTAATGTGACGGATGTGATTGTTTATTTTTGCACAAATAATTAAATCTAGGCTCAATTTGAGTTAGTGCAGATCGTAATAAATTTTCAACGTTTATTAAAGTTGAACGGTATTTTGATTTTATGTAAGTTAATGTGGAAAAGGCTGATTCACATAAATATGTTGTACAAAATGGCAGTAATTTGTTCATTGCCATTTCCGATAGTAGGGGATATTCTGATTTGATTTCTATCCAAAATTCATGCACAGGCACTTGAGAAAATCTGAGTCGCAAGGTAGTATCACTTGTTAATTCGGCAAATTCTTCTTGTGCTTTTAAGTTTAAAAAATTAATTTCTTCCATTTCAATTGAAAATGGATTGCAAATCCATTGTTGTGTATCGATATCATTGGGAAAATACCTATGCATGTAAACTTCCATATCCTTCAAATGATTAACTATAATTTTTGTTATAGGAGTATCTTTTTTTGAAATATTGTTACTAATTATATACTCGTCAGTAAATGGAAACATTTCGAGCGATCCACTTTCCACTCTGTTCTTCCATATAAGAATTTTTTTAACAAAGGCCTCAAGTTTATTTTTTAACATAAACATATTAACGCAGACTCCCTGCATTGATAAATTCATATCATTGATTTTATCAAAAATATCTGCCAAATAGCATAGCTTGAGAAGCCATAAATTATCGTGAAAATAATCGGCCAAATTAGAATTTTGCTCTGTTAGAAATATAAGAACTTCATCTTTTAAAGTTAATAATCGTTTCAAACTTCGACCTCTTGATAGCCACCTAACTTCAGCATGTAGCAATAAACTTGTATAATCCGAATCCATATCAATGCACAAATTTTTAAACAATCGACTATTAAGTGCTCGACTTTTAATAAAGTTAATGATTTTGACTGCATCAAAAAACACAGTGTTTAATTCTGGTGCAATTTTTTTAACAACAAGTGCCTCTCGGTGAATCATACAATGTGTAAATGTCATATGATCATTTCCAGTTTTAACAAATGCTGTAAAACCAAGATCTTGTCCGGTCATTGCTGCAGCACCGTCCGTGCACACACCAACACAATTTTTCCAATTTAATCCTTCTTTTTCAAAAAACTCATTTACTTTTTTATATATATCTTTTCCACGAGTATGACCTTCCAGAGGACGACAAAACAGTATATCTTCATGAATGCTTCCCTCATAAATATATCTTACAAAAAGTAACAACTGTGCCCTTTTTGAAATGTCTGTCGACTCGTCCAGTTGTATTGCAAACTTTGAGCTGTCTTTAAGCCTCATAAGAAGCTGTTGAAATTGATCATTGCTAATGTCTGAAATTCTTTTGGACACAGTGTCATTTGATAATGGAATTTTACTAATTTCAGCAGCATACTGTTTTCCATGAACAATTTCAGACATTCTTATAGCTGCAGGTAGTAAAAGTTGCTCTCCAATAGTAAAAGGCTTTTTCGTTTTTGCTATCAAATACGAAACTTCATACGATGCCAATAGATATTTATCATTCAAAGTAACATACTTCTCCAAAGTGTTCTTTTCTTTATTTGATGTTTGCAAAAGACGCTCAAAATATTCTATTGGCTTTTTTGATAACGTTGCATGTTTAGTATTCAAATGTCGTTGCAGTTTTGACGGTTTCATGCTTTCTGCAGCCAAAACTTCTTTGCAAATTAAGCACACTGGTTGTTCTTCATTGTTGTGAGAAGAGCATGTGAAGCCATACTGCAAATATGATTCGTCATATTTTCTTTTTTTTGTTTTGCTAGAAGTCGGATTTGAAGCACTGCAACTTGGTTGTGACGGCGTGGCAGACTTATTAGTTGGAATTTTAATTAGCCATTTATCCATGATGGTTAAATAATAATAAATAATTAAACAAAATGTAGTTGAACTTTAACGTAATAATTAAAAACACCAACTGAAAATTACACAGTAAATACACACATGTCACTACGAAGACAAAGCTGAGTCCAAACTGAAGTACAAACAGAAAAATAACTACACTCGAATCTTTACCAGTGCAATGACAACAAATTACGATCAGATCAACCCCGACGCATGGCGTGTTCAAAGTGTGCAGCGCACAAAGGCACCGTATCACAAAGACGCCGAAAAAGAAGCTTTCATTTAATTTTTTTTATTATTCTTTTATAAAAATAATATGCCGATTCGCCTATCAGACATCTATCAGACAGCCGTGAGGACCTGATCTACCATCAAGGCTAACAGGTTCGTAACCCCCACGACTGGTAGTCGCCAACAGACGAGCAAGCTGCGGTCCAGGAAAACAGGGTGGCGTGGAATTTACCAGACGCTGCACCAAAGATAGACATAACGCCGAGAATAGAAGATTTATTTTCTGGACCCAAGACCGCACACACCCCACCCCCAGGAACAGCAGCGAGAAGCAGCAGCAGCACAGACGACCCCCGGGGAGCTTCCCCAAGAAGAGGCCGACTAGGCTGAAAGAAGAGCCCCATCTCCTGAGGGGAGAAGGGACACCATGCAGCGGGAAACGATAGATGTCGGTTGCAGTGACCATCCAGAAGTGCCGAGGAATATTGCCAGTTTAATGGCAAGCCAGAAGATTTGTTCTTTTTGCTGAGGTTTCCGACTTTCTACCCTTCGGTAGTTATGCAGAGGCAGTATACAACTTAAAGAGGCGCTGTCGTAACCCGGACCTATACCTGTACTGCCAGGTTAGCTTAACCTAATTATAAACCTAATGGAAAAGAAGATCTAAAACTAAGAGAGAGAAAGATAAAAGAGATAGGGGGCTAGCAGGGGACGAGGGCACTGCCCAGAAAATGCGTTAAGACCCAGGAAGACGGCAAACCCAGAGGGGAATGAAATACCGGGGACGAAGAGACCCTCACCTACGACAATATGATAAACCGGCACAGAGGGAAAGGAATCGTGAGGACGGGGATTCCAAAGCATACTACAGCCCGGAAATAAGAAAGGAGAAGGCCACTAGAGGGCAAGAAGACATAGAGGTGACTAATCTAATTAAGAGGCGGTCAGATGCCTTGAGGCGAAGAGGACCGAAAGATAAAGGCAGCTAAGCAGAATAACTAAGATACATGCTAACAGGCGCGGTAAGTAAACCCGACTTACTGAGAAAGGAACCCAAGGAGTACCTGAAAGGGAAAAGTTAAGGGCAGAGTACAACGGACGGGCATTCGCGAACGGCTAACTGCATGAGGCTTCTTTTCTTTCTTCTACCTGAAAAGAAAGGGGAAGAAGAGGCATACATAAAATAGCACTTGGATTTGATGCGGGAAGCTGAAAGGGAAATGCATTAGATCTAAAATAGAAGTGGCATAATAAACAATATTGTAGAGGAATTACACAAGGGGGGACTACGCCCCAGAAGATCAAGGCCGGGACAATCCCCCGGCAGCGCGATAAGACCAAACAGAGCCGTCACCACTAGGGTGGAGAAGAGAGGACTAAGGCCTCTGCTGGACATATGCCTCCTTCTAATGGTAACCCGTTGGACAACAACTATATTTCACGACAATAAAATTAACCCGTTAGACAACACTTATAGTTCACACAAATTAGATTACATAGTGGGACAATACCCCAGGAACAATTTATTAAGAGAAAGAAGAGGGTAGAGGAACCCACATAGGCTGGAGAGGATAGTTTAGCCTAGGAGGGAGAACAGCAAGGCAGAAGAAAAATAGAGAAGTAAAAGTGGGAAAGAGAATCCTACGATAGTAGGAGACATAGGAGAGGATGATTCTCCCATGGTGGAGTGTCGCACGAGAGTAGAGGCTCTCTCCGAATCATGGTGGGAACTTCCTTCCACCGATTCCCATCCTCATCCTCCCAGTATGCCGATTCGCCTACGCCGCGTCGCCTTACAGCTTACACATACAATACGGAAGCATAATCAAGCTATGCCGATTCGCCTAGCCTAGCTTGATTATGCTTCCGTATTGTATGTGTAAGCTGTAAGGCGACGCGGCGTCTGGGTACTTATAATCACGAAGTTATCTTGCAAACACTGACGCCGGCGGCCAGACATCAATGTCGAACGTTCAGTTGAAAATCGAGGAGCGCGTTGTATTTATTATTTTAAATGCTACTTCCATATTTTCATTTATAGGCCCTACATAACAGTTTTGCATTGCCACTTTTTTCAAAAAATAGTTATAATAAAACTACAACAGTATTTTGTATGATTTTTATTTGTATTTATATTTGTACGTAGTGTGTATACTAATTTTAAAATTTTATTTATAATGATTAAAAAGTATCAGATCTTTGCGACCCCCTTTCAGTAGTCTCGCGACCCCCCTGGGGGTCGCGACCCACAGTTTAAGAAGCCCTGGACTAGAGTGCTGGTTATAGTTTCAGACGTCTCAGGCCCGGAAAATTGAGGGTGCTCGCAGCATCGGAAAGTTTGTGGAATAATATACAGTTCTCATTTCTGATAGTTCTAATCAGGTATTACTGTTCTTACGTAAATAGTATATATATAAGGAAAGTGTATATGGTATGGTCGACAATTCGAGTTTAAGTTTTCTGTGGATTTACACATTTTGAACATCCTGGACTTAAGCCGATGTCTACAGATTTACTTAAGAAAAGCAAAATTGATCCTGTCTGTGTTTTGGTATCAATATATAACAAGGACGGATTCAAATGCTGGTTATAGTTTCAGACGCTTCAGGCCCGGAAAATTAAGGGTGTCAACTACAGAGACTGTTTGCAGCATAGAAGAGTTTGTTGAATAATATGCAGTTCTCATTTCTATTAGGTATAATCAGGTATTACTTTTCTTACGCAAATACTATATATATATAGGGAGAGTATGTATGGTATGGACTAAAATAAGAGTGTAAGTTTTCTGAGGATTTTCACATTTTGAACATCCTGGACTTCTTGAATTGATGTCTCTTTGTGTGTGTGTGTGCTTGTATGTATTATGCATGCATGAATGAATGTATGTGTTATAAACCTTAATAGCGGATAATAATTAATTTTTGGGTTCGAGAAAGTACTTTTAACTTTATAATTTCTAAAAATTTGGAATAAGTTTTTGGGAATGTCATTTATTTCTAATGAATGATAGAATTCTTTAATATGATTTGATGTTAATCGTGTTAAACAGCATTCCCTGAGATAGAATCCATTACTATTATGTATCAGAAATCACATATAGGTTTATATTTGCTTTGTATACAGGGTGTCCCAAAAAGATTGAAACGCGCTTTAATTCTTTACCTGTTGGAGAGAAGTGGGCAATGTAAATTGCAAAAATTTTGAAAGTAAGGTAGGAAATAAGACTACTTTAATGAAATAGTCCTCCCATTCATTTTCAAAAAGTTACATTTTTGAAATTTTATACGACCCCCTTAGACAAATTGGGTCAATCAGAAAATTTTTATTTTTAATGCAACAAGATCATTAAAAGAAGCCACATATCTGTATCTTTAAAATCAACAGAATTATGATAAAAGAAAAAATCTGACGTATGCCACTTTTTCGTACCATGTGAAAGGAAGGCTGTTTCATCAGTGAAAATAGGGATCCTAAACAAATTGACGATGGAAGTTGTTTAGATCAAAAATACGTTAATATGTGTCAAATTTTTTTATCACAAATGCATCTAAATAAAGCATTACACAGACAGAGATCATATAAAGCAGTGGTACTCACTACGCGGTTGGGGCACGTAATTAAAATATGTATTGATCTTTTTTTGTGATATGTCACAAATTTACATTTCTAATTTAATATTGGGTCCCCATTCACAATGTTCAATTAAATATAACTCTCTCAATATTAAAGATACAGATACGCGGTTTTTTTTAATGATCTTGTTGCATTAAAAATAAAAAATTTCTGATTGACCAAATTTGTCTAAGGGGGTCGTATAAAAATTTAAAAAGTTTAACTTTTTGAAAATGAATGGGAGGACTATTTCATTAGCGTAGTCTTATTTCCTACCTTACTTTCAACATTTTTGCAATTTACATTGCTCACTTATCTCCAACAGGTAAAGAATTAAAGCGCGTTTCAATCTTTTTGGGAAACCCTGTATAAATAGAAACTATCATAAGTGGAAATAGTATGTACCGTGCACAACTCGCTTCCATACGCTAACCGAAGACAGCGCACTTTTAAATTTTCACTCATATTAATAATAACTAAATGCGTATTGTAAATATCAGGTAATAAATATCAAATGATAAAATTGTGTTTTTCACTTACCTGCTAATAGCAAAGTTCCGAAGCTTCATATAAATGTGGAATAAAGCTCTAAATAGCGTTTTTCAATTGACATAAAATCGCTGCTGTTGCCATCTGGTGGATGAAATGAGCGTTTTATTTTCATAATTTATATTTTTACTTTCCCTGCAATACATGGTAATGTATAGGGAAAGTATTGGAATCATGTCGAAAATCACAACTCGAGTTTTCGACGGATCTACGCGTTTCGAGACCTCTAGAATACGAAAAACTATTTTCAGCGTGACGTCTGTGTGTGTGTCTGTATGTCTCTGTCTGTCTGTCTGTCTGTCTGTGTGTCTGTCTGTGTGTCTGTGCAATGTATGTATCCACTCTAACTCAAAAACTTATGAACCGAATTTCATAAAATTTGGTAGATAAGTCACTTGTGTATGACTCTGGTGCTGATTAGTTTTGGGTACGATTCGCAAATACAGAACCCGCCTTTTTTTGCGAAATGGCCCGTAAGAATTTCATGTATCCACTCTAGCTAAAATACTAATTGACCAAATTTCACAAAATTTGGTAGATATGTTACTTGTATAATACTCTGGTGCTGATTAGATTTTAGTATTAATCGAAAAAGAACAGCCTGCCTTTTTTTACGAAATGGCCCGCAAAAATGTCATGTATCCACTCTAGCTAAAATACTAATTGACTAAATTTCACAAAATTTGGTAGATAAGTTACTTGTGGGATACTTTGGTGCTGATTAGATTATGGTATTATTTGGAAAAAAACAACCTGCCCTTTTTTACGAAATGGCCCTCAAAAATCGCCAAATTCTAAAAGAAAGCTACGTATGTTCAAATATATCAAGTAAATGGTTGTTTTATACATAATTTTTAATGAGGAAAAGAATATGAACAACTCTATTACTCTACGACTAACCGTTCTCGAGATATTTGAGATTTTTCGCATTTAGTTATGCCACTTTTGGAAAAATGTCCAATTACCAAATAAAAACAAAAATTGAATTAAAAATGCAAATTTAGTGTTATTTGGTTCAATTAAACTCAATCTAATGAATTATTAAAAAAAATAAAGAACATATGAATTTGAGTCTGCAAGGAAAGTCATGTGCTGCCCACATCAGATTTTTACTTATGTAATTAGGAGGTAAAATCTCAACTCATCACTGGAGGACAGTGACAAAAATGATGAAGTTGTATTTTTATCTAGTTAAAATTTTATTTAATATTATTGAAAAGTATGTTTATATAAGGGGAAATGTAAAACAGATTGCATTCTAAGCAAATCCAGCAAAATAAATTATATCATATTTATTTAAAGTTCAAGGAACACAAAATTAACAACTTTCAGATATTTAGCCATGCATCTATGAATGAATGTATGTGCAATGAATTCATGTATGTGTGCTTGCATCTGTATATATATATATATATATATATATATATATATATATATATATATATATATATATATATATATATATATATATATATGCTTGTGTGTACCTCAATGAATACGTTTTCCCTTGAGTGAGTGGACCAATTTGTTATGTAATAAGTGTGTGGCTTGTTTTTAAGGATTCAAGTTATGTTTTTTCATTTTTTATTGACAAAATACAATACACATATACATAATATTTGGGCACAACCCTTGAAATGCTGTATGATTTATCTTAATGTGCCACCGTTGTCAATATCCGGACAGATGTGTTTTAAGGGAACGGTGGACATTGAAATGAGCAAACATCGACTAAAAAAGTTTTTAATATATAACATTATTTTACACATTTAACATTTGCTTACGGGTGGGACAGCGTCCATTCCAAACGAAGAACCTCCCAAAAAGACAGACATTTGACATACCAGACTGGACAGAAACATTGCACCTGTTGCAGCAGGTGCAATGTTTCTGTCGGCGATTTCCATGGACGTCAATGCCTGCAAAGGGGGATCAAACTGTTTGGGATAGGGTATGTCAAATATCTGTCTTTTTGGGAAGTTCTTCGCTTGGGATGGACACTGTTCCACCCGTAAGCAAAAGGTTGAATGCATTTTTTTCGAAACGGAATTTTCAAAGGTTTTACATTTTTAAAATGCTCCATGCATCTCAATTTTTGTCTGAGATGCATGAAATTTGGCGAGAACACACCTTTCATACTTTTTAATGAAATTGGGTATGCATTTTATAACTGGACTTTATTAAGGTAATTAAAAGTGAATAAGAACCTAATTAAATGAAAATTAAATTTTAATGCAGAAAAATATTTAAAAAAAATTAACTTTCTAAGGAATTTAAAAATGAATACCCAAATGTGTTCATAATGTGTTTTTGAGTGATCATAATGTAAAATTAATCCAAAATGTGAACAAATGGCACGGAAGGAGCATTTTCAAATTTTCGTTAAAAAAAATTAAATTAAAAAAAAAATACAAAATTATAACAAAATTGAAAAAAAATTAATGGTATTTTATATAGTAATGTTAAGAGGAAAATTTATACAAATTTTCATGTTCCTAAGTCAATAAATAAATAAAAAAAATTTCAACGTCCACCGTCCCCTTAAGGGCCCATAGCACAAATTGCATTTTTATCTGTAACACACCATGTAATACACGTGTAATGCATTAATGAGTATGTGTAATGCATTTATGTATGTGTGTATGCATTTGTATATGTATCTGTGTGTGCCTCAATGGATTGTTTTTGACCGTAATCGTGCACTGAAAAGACGTGCGTAATTTTTAATCAAAATTCGAATTGAATTCATTTAAAGTTATTGCGTGAATATTTTTCGAGACTTTGCACGTTTATACGCACGTATTTCGAATTCACCTCTCAAAAGTGCCGCCAGAAATAAACAGGCTTTTTTGATACTATTATCTGCTGACGCCAAATAATTCGTCACCTTTGATTCATTTCACAAGATTCTCATTAAATATCAACGAGATTGCATGTAGATTTTGCAAGTGAGTATAAATAAGTGATTTTTGTTAACAGAATTGACCAAACTCTGAATTTAAACTTTGTGATGGTGACTTTGAATGTGAGTATAAACGAGTGAAAATATACAAGATTCCTAGGGAAATATTTAGCACATGTGTATATACGTTAGGTATATATATTGTTACAACGTATCCATGCGGAGCCCTTATCAGAGAATTTAAAAACTTAGGATAAAGCACTCGGCAACAAAACGAGATAGACGAAAAAAAGCCAATTATGATTAAAGGTGCAAAGTATTATTCTAATCAGTAGGAATCGACAATAAAACCGTTACAGAAGACATTTATTTGATATAGGGTATTGTTCAGAAATGATACAATGAGCAATAAGTGTATTTAAAATGAACTCCACCATCGACAATGCACGTTTGAATGCCAGAAAGAATATCACTGTTTACTCCGACAATTATCTCAGATGTTACAGTTTTAGAATTTCTGATGATACAACTTTTTGACAGGTATTTATAACCCTCTTTACAGGCGTTTCTATAGTTCCTGGTGTTGATTTCTACTCAGACAATGTTCCACAACTTTGTAATTTGTTCTTCTATCCAGCTCTATTTCCGAGTTTGTTAGTCTATCTTTTCAAGTTCTCCGCTACGGGCGCTGCAATCCCTTTTATTCGATCGGCCATGGTATAGCCACTTTACTATAGATGGACCTAACGTGTGCACTCATGTGCTGTTTCTAACAAAGTTATTGCGGTGCTTAAGTATATGCATGATAACCCTGTATATAGTGCATATTTATGCTGCAACTTTTGAAAATAAAGTGAACTAAAAGTGCTTCATGTGATTGTTTCAAGGAAAAAACATTCCTTGAATACAAAGTTGTAAAGGTGTCGGAATGAAAACGCAGGCATCTTTTAATAAAAACAACAAGCTTTACTCCTTACACTGTAGAAATCATAAAATAAATCCCTTTAACGTAATTTACGCTAATAAATCTGAATGCACATGATCCACACTTCCTACCATCGTCTACATCCACACACGCCATGCTACATGTGCCAACTCGTACCATTTCCCGCCATCTCATCTCACCCGTTCTTCACATTTTTATAACCTGGTTGCCAGCTTCACCTGCCAATGGCAATCTGCGCGGCTGTTATTTAAATTTAGACTTTTATTTCCCCGGGGAAGACACTGCTTAAAAAAAAAGAAGTCTAGACTAAAAATTGTTAATACTTACAAAGTTATGAAGAAGATTGTTTGCATTATCAAATTTTAAGTAAAATATATTTTTTAATTTTCTCTCCAGATTCCTATGAAGATTCCCGGGATCCTCCCTTCCACCATCTATGGGACCACCGCTGCGCCGCTCCTTTGTCATCATATCGTCTATATCGCTGCTGGCCTTAATCCTCTTCCTCTCCTACTCTGGCGATGACATCATCTCGGAAAACTCCAAGCCCGTTCCCATAAAATGGTTGGTGGATAATCGAGGATTTGTTCTAAACACCCCGGGATGCCAGATACCCGACTGGGACCCTTACGACCTATCAGTGCGGTCCTTTGTCACTAAGATCAAGGGACCCTACAAATGTCCCGGACGTCCACAGTTCATGAAGGCGAAGCCTAATGCCGTGATTAGCATGGACCACAATCTTTTAAGTTTATATTATGGAGTTGAGTTGGAAAATTTCTCCTGCACTTACCGCCCTATCTTGAGGGACCCAGGTCCTGAAAATGAAAGGACCGACAACAAGTACCTGTTTGGGGACTACAGAAAGCTTCAGTTCGGCGTCCCCTTGAAAGACGAGTTTCTTGTAGTCAACTGTTCCATGGGGGAATCGCCAAACTTCACTCAGTTCATTCCGCTAGTGCCTCTCAAACCCAAAGTAGAAAGCACCAAATCTCAGACAAACGAGACGTCGCCAGAAGACGGCCGTCTTAACGTCATCATTGTGGGTATTGACTCCGTTTCAAAGCTGAATTTCTTAAGACACTTTCAGAAGACGCAGAAGTTTCTGAAAGACAAACTGCTCTCTTTCGAGCTGAAAGGCTACACGAAAGTGGCCGATAACACATTTCCCAATTTGGTGCCCTTTCTTACTGGCCACTTCATCGAACATTATTGGAATGAGTCCGTGCGTGATATGTTCTTCGACGACGTGGACTTCATTTGGAAGAATTACTCCGAAAGGGGGTATCGAACGTTATTTGCGGAAGACGCGCCTCATATAGCGACTTTTAACTACCTAAAGAAAGGCTTTCGAGATCCTCCAGCGGATTATTATTTCCGCCCCTTTGCTTTAGCAGTTGAAAAGTCACTAATTAGGCGGGAGAGCAAAGCTAATTGCCTGTATTCAACTTTAGAAATAGACATTCTGTACAATTACCTTAAAGATTTTGTTAAGACTATGGGGAACAAACCCTTTTTTGCCTTTACGTTCGTCGCTAGACTGACGCACGATAACTTAAATGCGGCTGGATACGCCGACGAGCCTACATTGCACCTTTTAAAGGACTTCCATTCTGGAGGGGCATTGAACAAAAGCGTTCTTGTCCTGTTCAGCGACCATGGCATAAGATTCGGACCCATACGGCAAACGTACATCGGCAAGTTCGAAGAACGGATGCCTTTCATTTTTTTGTTCTTCCCACCATGGTTTGTCAAGAAGTATCCTGACTTCGAGAAAAACCTTCGCGAGAATCAGGACCGACTTACTACACCGTTTGATGTTCACGCCACTCTGGTGCACCTCCTGAACCTGAAGCGGCAGCAATCTTCCGAGCTTAACGAAACTTTAGCAAGACTGACGCCTCATGGCTTAAGCCTCATGGATCCAATCCCTAAAGACCGGACTTGCGACCAGGCCGGCATCTTGCCTCACTGGTGTCCATGCCAGACGCACAAGCCGATTCCAGTCACGGAAACTGTTGTCACCAACAGTGCCATGGCACTTGTAGATACCTTAAATAAGCATCTTAAACCATTTGGAAAAGTTTGCACTGTGCTAAGACTGAAAGAGATAATGGATGCTCGCTTCGGACAAGCGAATGACATGGTGCTTCGGTTTGTGAAGCACCAAAATGACGTCATCAATAGACACGTGGTGCTTGGCCAAAAGATCAATGCTCCAGTAGATTATTTAATCGTCATTAAAGTAGAACCAAGTGATGGAATTTTTGAAGGCACTGTTCGATTCGATAGTGAAGAAGGAACTTACAGAGTTCTAGATGATATCAGTAGGCTAAATGTATATGGTAATCAATCTATATGTATAAATAATGCTAGGGTAAGAAAGTTTTGTTATTGCAGGTCGCAGACCATCTTTCATAAATTTTTTCGGACTATGAAAAATTCTTCCTATACATAGCAATTAATATAAAGAGAGTAATTATAAAGATGAAATAAACACATTTTGATAAAATGTTAATTGCCCCTTTTGTGTATGTCTGTATTTATTTTCATGCTGGTATTTAAGCCTGTTAAAGACGGAGAAGCTAACACTCCTAAAAATTTAGGTTCAACTTTTATGTTTACAAGTTTTGTTTTGTTTAACAATGTATGATCCCAAAAATCGTGAAAAATAGTCGTCGAAAATGAGTTCTGTTGGGTTTTATCCCCTGGGTAATATTGTAAATAAGCAAAATTTCAGCCGTATGTGTGTGTGTGGGGGGGGGGGGGGGGCTTCTTTGGGGTTTGTAAATATTTTTCAATCTGTCAGGGTCAGGAGAGAATTCGAATAGCCAGGACCGAATTTTTCATTATGTGGCTGAATATTCCACCAAGTCTGTTTTTTTGTAATGCTATAAATGTACAAAGATTCAGCCTTCTAAGTCGCGATGTATATATATATATTGTAAAAATTTGAATTACTTGTAAAAGTCGAATACCTGTAACTTATCCGCTGTTAAATAATGTATTATGATCTAAATTTCATAAAAATCCTATTAAATTTAGAACAGTAACTAGTGGTCATAATTTTTACTCTACTACTGCAAGTAAATTACTACTAAATTATATAAATGTACTAAATGATTGTTTAAGTTATTCTAGTAATAACTACCTTATTCTAAATAATAGTAAAGAATTAAAGAATAAATTAACATCATTAGGTAAACTAATTGGATTTCAAACTTTCGATTTGGAAGATCTTTGTAATAATATTAAGATCTCTGATCTTTATGATGTAATTTTAGCTCTATATAATGCTTATATTACTAATCAATCTACTCATACTATATTTACCAATTTTCCTAAACTTCTCCACTTTGTTCTTTTCAATAATGATATATTTTAAGGTAATAAATTATACTTACAAGTCTCAGGTGTTCCACAAGGTGGCTGTAGTAGCAGTATGTTAGCTAATTTATACCTTTATCATTATGAAAAATCTTTTGCTTCAACTGATTATAAAATTTACAGATATATTGATGATCTGATTTGTTTAGTATTTACTGAAAACTATGTCATAGATATAGATTTCTATCCGGATAATTTGAAATTAATTCCTAATGAAACTACTATTAGTAATAATAGAGTTTTTTTTTTATTTAAATCTAATTATTGAACCTACTAATGGGAAAGACTATTTTAAATTTAACATTAATAAAATATTACCATTTAATTCCTGCAACTCGATTCAGTTGTTTAGAAATATTATAGTTAATCAACATTTTAGAATTTGTTGATTATCAGATGAAAGGAATTTCATGCTATGCACATTAATAAACTAAAAATTACCAGTAAATTATATAAATATCCAGCATATTTAGTAAATGGTATAGTTAAAAGTTTGGATTAGCTAAATATTCTTAAAATTCTCTCCTCAGTATCTTATATTAGCCAAACATCAACATTCTCTTAAATAAGCATTACAATTGATTTACATTCCCTTATACTTTAGCCTCTTTGTTTTTATATCACACGTCCCTTTATTTTGTAGCTTTTACAGTAGAATATATACCAATTCATTGCCTTTTCGCAATACTGTTATTTATTTTTCACGATTAACAACAGCAGATCTCTACTTTTATCTTTTGCGATTGACAACATTGGTCTCCTCATTTATTGCACTAATGGATTGGATTTTTGCAGTGTAGTTCAGGTATTCTTGTTTCCTATATAATTTTTCATCTTTATGCTTGTAGTCCAAGTATTGGGAGTCTATAGATATAATCTATCTCTCAATTCAGAAACAAGCATATTTTGTGTTCATTTTGATTAAATACTTGGACTTGACAAATAATTTTTTCGAAATGAACTATTTTTAGTCCTAGTGCTTATCCACGTGTATAGCTATTAATGCTTGGATTTTTTGTTTTTCTATTTTCGAATCCACACCATTGAATTTTGTTGATTATCTTTAGCTTGATGACTAGAAATTTGCATTTTATTTTCCTCATGATAGATGATTCTATTTTTAATACTTCTTTTTAATTTGTAGGCATATTTTAAGTTAAGGTATTTTGAGTTACAACTTCTCTCTATTCTATCATTGGATATTCATATTATATTTTTATTATATACATATATTAATATTGCAATTTGGACTACATACGGCCATAAAATCTCATTCTCAAAATCATCATGGGGGTGTCTCCGGGGGGGGGGGGATTTCCCCCCTGATGTATGTCTGATAGAAACACTGACTGTAAGTATGCAAAGATTCAGCCTTCTAGGTCACCAGGCGGCGGTTTCTGGAGTGTGTGGAAATCTTTTTCAAAAAACTGTTTCTCCGACCTCCAGAAGGAGAAAAAAAATCAAATCTTTAGCTCCGTTAGGACCTATCCCACGGTCAATATTATAAATATTCAACCTCTTCAGCCATCGGGAGGGCTTATGGGGAATATGAAAAGACTTCTCTGAAAACAAAACCATTTTCTCCAGCTGTATTAGGTTCATTTCAGCTTCATTAGGTTCGAAAACACGTCAGACAGTAATTATATAGATAGTATTAACATACATTTAAAGAATGCTTTGATTTTCTAGTGCACAATAATTGTCACATATTTTTGTGGATGATTTATTTATTACAGAATTTCTGTTACCCTATACTACTAACATAATTTTTATGTTTATTATTAAAAGTTTTAATCATTTATTATTATTATTTTTATTATTTACAGTTTTTAAAATAATTTATTGTTAAGACGATTTTTTTTTTAATTGTGGGTATACACTCAGGATACAAAAATGAGTCTTAATTTCTGGAATTATTTAAAAACCAGAATTTTTTTTTAATTATTAGCACTTTTATTTGAAACGCGCCAATAAAAGTAAACAGAAACAATTTCCAACTAATATCACTATAGCTATCTTGCACGATTACTAACAAATGTCAAGTGCTATAAGACAGCCATTAAATGCTCCACTAACTCACAAAACAGCCATTAAAAGCATTTATTATTATTATTTTTATTATTTACAGTTTTTAAAATAATTTATTGTTAAGACGATTTTTTTTTAATTGTGGGTATACACTCAGGATACAAAAATGAGTCTTAATTTCTGGAATTATTTAAAAACCAGAATTTTTTTTTAATTATTAGCACTTTTATTTGAAACGCGCCAATAAAAGTAAACAGAAACAATTTCCAACTAATATCACTATAGCTATCTTGCACGATTACTAACAAATGTCAAGTGCTATAAGACAGCCATTAAATGCTCCACTAACTCACAAAACAGCCATTAAAAGCATTTATTATTATTATTTTTATTATTTACAGTTTTTAAAATAATTTATTGTTAAGACGATTTTTTTTTTTAATTGTGGGTATACACTCAGGATACAAAAATGAGTCTTAATTTCTGGAATTATTTAAAAACCAGAATTTTTTTTTAGTTATTAGCACTTTTATTTGAAACGCGCCAATAAAAGTAAACAGAAACAATTTCCAACTAATATCACTATAGCTATCTTGCACGATTACTAACAAATGTCAAGTGCTATAAGACAGCCATTAAATGCTCCACTAACTCACAAAACAGCCATTAAAAGCATTTATTATTATTATTTTTATTATTTACAGTTTTTAAAATAATTTATTGTTAAGACGATTTTTTTTTTAATTGTGGGTATACACTCAGGATACAAAAATGAGTCTTAATTTCTGGAATTATTTAAAAACCAGAATTTTTTTTTAATTATTAGCACTTTTATTTGAAACGCGCCAATAAAAGTAAACAGAAACAATTTCCAACTAATATCACTATAGCTATCTTGCACGATTACTAACAAATGTCAAGTGCTGTAAGACAGCCATTAAATGCTCCACTAACTCACAAAACAGCCATTAAAAGCATTTATTATTATTATTTTTATTATTTACAGTTTTTAAAATAATTTATTGTTAAGACGATTTTTTTTTAATTGTGGGTATACACTCAGGATACAAAAATGAGTCTTAATTTCTGGAATTATTTAAAAACCAGAATTTTTTTTTAATTATTAGCACTTTTATTTGAAACGCGCCAATAAAAGTAAACAGAAACAATTTCCAACTAATATCACTATAGCTATCTTGCACGATTACTAACAAATGTCAAGTGCTGTAAGACAGCCATTAAATGCTCCACTAACTCACAAAACAGCCATTAAAAGCATTTATTATTATTATTTTTATTATTTACAGTTTTTAAAATAATTTATTGTTAAGACGATTTTTTTTTAATTGTGGGTATACACTCAGGATACAAAAATGAGTCTTAATTTCTGGAATTATTTAAAAACCAGAATTTTTTTTTTATTTATTAGCACTTTTATTTGAAACGCGCCAATAAAAGTAAACAGAAACAATTTCCAACTAATATCACTATAGCTATCTTGCACGATTACTAACAAATGTCAAGTGCTGTAAGACAGCCATTAAATGCTCCACTAACTCACAAAACAGCCATTAAAAGCATTTATTATTATTATTTTTATTATTTACAGTTTTTAAAATAATTTATTGTTAAGACGATTTTTTTTTAATTGTGGGTATACACTCAGGATACAAAAATGAGTCTTAATTTCTGGAATTATTTAAAAACCAGAATTTTTTTTTAATTATTAGCACTTTTACTTGAAACGCGCCAATAAAAGTAAACAGAAACAATTTCCAACTAATATCACTATAGCTATCTTGCACGATTACTAACAAATGTCAAGTGCTGTAAGACAGCCATTAAATGCTCCACTAACTCACAAAACAGCCATTAAAAGCATTTATTATTATTATTTTTATTATTTACAGTTTTTAAAATAATTTATTGTTAAGACGATTTTTTTTTAATTGTGGGTATACACTCAGGATACAAAAATGAGTCTTAATTTCTGGAATTATTTAAAAACCAGAATTTTTTTTTTATTTATTAGCACTTTTATTTGAAACGCGCCAATAAAAGTAAACAGAAACAATTTCCAACTAATATCACTATAGCTATCTTGCACGATTACTAACAAATGTCAAGTGCTATAAGACAGCCATTAAATGCTCCACTAACTCACAAAACAGCCATTAAAAGCATTTATTATTATTATTTTTATTATTTACAGTTTTTAAAATAATTTATTGTTAAGACGATTTTTTTTTTAATTGTGGGTATACACTCAGGATACAAAAATGAGTCTTAATTTCTGGAATTATTTAAAAACCAGAATTTTTTTTTAGTTATTAGCACTTTTATTTGAAACGCGCCAATAAAAGTAAACAGAAACAATTTCCAACTAATATCACTATAGCTATCTTGCACGATTACTAACAAATGTCAAGTGCTATAAGACAGCCATTAAATGCTCCACTAACTCACAAAACAGCCATTAAAAGCATTTATTATTATTATTTTTATTATTTACAGTTTTTAAAATAATTTATTGTTAAGACGATTTTTTTTTTTAATTGTGGGTATACACTCAGGATACAAAAATGAGTCTTAATTTCTGGAATTATTTAAAAACCAGAATTTTTTTTTAATTATTAGCACTTTTATTTGAAACGCGCCAATAAAAGTAAACAGAAACAATTTCCAACTAATATCACTATAGCTATCTTGCACGATTACTAACAAATGTCAAGTGCTGTAAGACAGCCATTAAATGCTCCACTAACTCACAAAACAGCCATTAAAAGCATTTATTATTATTATTTTTATTATTTACAGTTTTTAAAATAATTTATTGTTAAGACGATTTTTTTTTAATTGTGGGTATACACTCAGGATACAAAAATGAGTCTTAATTTCTGGAATTATTTAAAAACCAGAATTTTTTTTTAATTATTAGCACTTTTATTTGAAACGCGCCAATAAAAGTAAACAGAAACAATTTCCAACTAATATCACTATAGCTATCTTGCACGATTACTAACAAATGTCAAGTGCTGTAAGACAGCCATTAAATGCTCCACTAACTCACAAAACAGCCATTAAAAGCATTTATTATTATTATTTTTATTATTTACAGTTTTTAAAATAATTTATTGTTAAGACGATTTTTTTTTAATTGTGGGTATACACTCAGGATACAAAAATGAGTCTTAATTTCTGGAATTATTTAAAAACCAGAATTTTTTTTTTATTTATTAGCACTTTTATTTGAAACGCGCCAATAAAAGTAAACAGAAACAATTTCCAACTAATATCACTATAGCTATCTTGCACGATTACTAACAAATGTCAAGTGCTGTAAGACAGCCATTAAATGCTCCACTAACTCACAAAACAGCCATTAAAAGCATTTATTATTATTATTTTTATTATTTACAGTTTTTAAAATAATTTATTGTTAAGACGATTTTTTTTTAATTGTGGGTATACACTCAGAATACAAAAATGAGTCTTAATTTCTGGAATTATTTAAAAACCAGAATTTTTTTTTAATTATTAGCACTTTTACTTGAAACGCGCCAATAAAAGTAAACAGAAACAATTTCCAACTAATATCACTATAGCTATCTTGCACGATTACTAACAAATGTCAAGTGCTGTAAGACAGCCATTAAATGCTCCACTAACTCACAAAACAGCCATTAAAAGCATTTATTATTATTATTTTTATTATTTACAGTTTTTAAAATAATTTATTGTTAAGACGATTTTTTTTTAATTGTGGGTATACACTCAGGATACAAAAATGAGTCTTAATTTCTGGAATTATTTAAAAACCAGAATTTTTTTTTTATTTATTAGCACTTTTATTTGAAACGCGCCAATAAAAGTAAACAGAAACAATTTCCAACTAATATCACTATAGCTATCTTGCACGATTACTAACAAATGTCAAGTGCTATAAGACAGCCATTAAATGCTCCACTAACTCACAAAACAGCCATTAAAAGCATTTATTATTATTATTTTTATTATTTACAGTTTTTAAAATAATTTATTGTTAAGACGATTTTTTTTTAATTGTGGGTATACACTCAGGATACAAAAATGAGTCTTAATTTCTGGAATTATTTAAAAACCAGAATTTTTTTTTTATTTATTAGCACTTTTATTTGAAACGCGCCAATAAAAGTAAACAGAAACAATTTCCAACTAATATCACTATAGCTATCTTGCACGATTACTAACAAATGTCAAGTGCTGTAAGACAGCCATTAAATGCTCCACTAACTCACAAAACAGCCATTAAAAGCATTTATTATTATTATTTTTATTATTTACAGTTTTTAAAATAATTTATTGTTAAGACGATTTTTTTTTAATTGTGGGTATACACTCAGGATACAAAAATGAGTCTTAATTTCTGGAATTATTTAAAAACCAGAATTTTTTTTTTATTTATTAGCACTTTTATTTGAAACGCGCCAATAAAAGTAAACAGAAACAATTTCCAACTAATATCACTATAGCTATCTTGCACGATTACTAACAAATGTCAAGTGCTGTAAGACAGCCATTAAATGCTCCACTAACTCACAAAACAGCCATTAAAAGCATTTATTATTATTATTTTTATTATTTACAGTTTTTAAAATAATTTATTGTTAAGACGATTTTTTTTTAATTGTGGGTATACACTCAGGATACAAAAATGAGTCTTAATTTCTGGAATTATTTAAAAACCAGAATTTTTTTTTAATTATTAGCACTTTTATTTGAAACGCGCCAATAAAAGTAAACAGAAACAATTTCCAACTAATATCACTATAGCTATCTTGCACGATTACTAACAAATGTCAAGTGCTGTAAGACAGCCATTAAATGCTCCACTAACTCACAAAACAGCCATTAAAAGCATTTATTATTATTATTTTTATTATTTACAGTTTTTAAAATAATTTATTGTTAAGACGATTTTTTTTTAATTGTGGGTATACACTCAGGATACAAAAATGAGTCTTAATTTCTGGAATTATTTAAAAACCAGAATTTTTTTTTTATTTATTAGCACTTTTATTTGAAACGCGCCAATAAAAGTAAACAGAAACAATTTCCAACTAATATCACTATAGCTATCTTGCACGATTACTAACAAATGTCAAGTGCTATAAGACAGCCATTAAATGCTCCACTAACTCACAAAACAGCCATTAAAAGCATTTATTATTATTATTTTTATTATTTACAGTTTTTAAAATAATTTATTGTTAAGACGATTTTTTTTTAATTGTGGGTATACACTCAGGATACAAAAATGAGTCTTAATTTCTGGAATTATTTAAAAACCAGAATTTTTTTTTTATTTATTAGCACTTTTATTTGAAACGCGCCAATAAAAGTAAACAGAAACAATTTCCAACTAATATCACTATAGCTATCTTGCACGATTACTAACAAATGTCAAGTGCTATAAGACAGCCATTAAATGCTCCACTAACTCACAAAACAGCCATTAAAAGCATTTATTATTATTATTTTTATTATTTACAGTTTTTAAAATAATTTATTGTTAAGACGATTTTTTTTTTAATTGTGGGTATACACTCAGGATACAAAAATGAGTCTTAATTTCTGGAATTATTTAAAAACCAGAATTTTTTTTTTATTTATTAGCACTTTTATTTGAAACGCGCCAATAAAAGTAAACAGAAACAATTTCCAACTAATATCACTATAGCTATCTTGCACGATTACTAACAAATGTCAAGTGCTGTAAGACAGCCATTAAATGCTCCACTAACTCACAAAACAGCCATTAAAAGCATTTATTATTATTATTTTTATTATTTACAGTTTTTAAAATAATTTATTGTTAAGACGATTTTTTTTTAATTGTGGGTATACACTCAGGATACAAAAATGAGTCTTAATTTCTGGAATTATTTAAAAACCAGAATTTTTTTTTAATTATTAGCACTTTTATTTGAAACGCGCCAATAAAAGTAAACAGAAACAATTTCCAACTAATATCACTATAGCTATCTTGCACGATTACTAACAAATGTCAAGTGCTGTAAGACAGCCATTAAATGCTCCACTAACTCACAAAACAGCCATTAAAAGCATTTATTATTATTATTTTTATTATTTACAGTTTTTAAAATAATTTATTGTTAAGACGATTTTTTTTAATTGTGGGTATACACTCAGGATACAAAAATGAGTCTTAATTTCTAGAATTATTTAAAAACCAGAATTTTTTTTTTATTTATTAGCACTTTTATTTGAAACGCGCCAATAAAAGTAAACAGAAACAATTTCCAACTAATATCACTATAGCTATCTTGCACGATTACTAACAAATGTCAAGTGCTGTAAGACAGCCATTAAATGCTCCACTAACTCACAAAACAGCCATTAAAAGCATTTATTATTATTATTTTTATTATTTACAGTTTTTAAAATAATTTATTGTTAAGACGATTTTTTTTTAATTGTGGGTATACACTCAGGATACAAAAATGAGTCTTAATTTCTGGAATTATTTAAAAACCAGAATTTTTTTTTAATTATTAGCACTTTTATTTGAAACGCGCCAATAAAAGTAAACAGAAACAATTTCCAACTAATATCACTATAGCTATCTTGCACGATTACTAACAAATGTCAAGTGCTGTAAGACAGCCATTAAATGCTCCACTAACTCACAAAACAGCCATTAAAAGCATTTATTATTATTATTTTTATTATTTACAGTTTTTAAAATAATTTATTGTTAAGACGATTTTTTTTTAATTGTGGGTATACACTCAGGATACAAAAATGAGTCTTAATTTCTGGAATTATTTAAAAACCAGAATTTTTTTTTTATTTATTAGCACTTTTATTTGAAACGCGCCAATAAAAGTAAACAGAAACAATTTCCAACTAATATCACTATAGCTATCTTGCACGATTACTAACAAATGTCAAGTGCTATAAGACAGCCATTAAATGCTCCACTAACTCACAAAACAGCCATTAAAAGCATTTATTATTATTATTTTTATTATTTACAGTTTTTAAAATAATTTATTGTTAAGACGATTTTTTTTTAATTGTGGGTATACACTCAGGATACAAAAATGAGTCTTAATTTCTGGAATTATTTAAAAACCAGAATTTTTTTTTTATTTATTAGCACTTTTATTTGAAACGCGCCAATAAAAGTAAACAGAAACAATTTCCAACTAATATCACTATAGCTATCTTGCACGATTACTAACAAATGTCAAGTGCTATAAGACAGCCATTAAATGCTCCACTAACTCACAAAACAGCCATTAAAAGCATTTATTATTATTATTTTTATTGTTTACAGTTTTTAAAATAATTTATTGTTAAGACGATTTTTTTTTTAATTGTGGGTATACACTCAGGATACAAAAATGAGTCTTAATTTCTGGAATTATTTAAAAACCAGAATTTTTTTTTTATTTATTAGCACTTTTATTTGAAACGCGCCAATAAAAGTAAACAGAAACAATTTCCAACTAATATCACTATAGCTATCTTGCACGATTACTAACAAATGTCAAGTGCTGTAAGACAGCCATTAAATGCTCCACTAACTCACAAAACAGCCATTAAAAGCATTTATTATTATTATTTTTATTATTTACAGTTTTTAAAATAATTTATTGTTAAGACGATTTTTTTTAATTGTGGGTATACACTCAGGATACAAAAATGAGTCTTAATTTCTAGAATTATTTAAAAACCAGAATTTTTTTTTTATTTATTAGCACTTTTATTTGAAACGCGCCAATAAAAGTAAACAGAAACAATTTCCAACTAATATCACTATAGCTATCTTGCACGATTACTAACAAATGTCAAGTGCTGTAAGACAGCCATTAAATGCTCCACTAACTCACAAAACAGCCATTAAAAGCATTTATTATTATTATTTTTATTATTTACAGTTTTTAAAATAATTTATTGTTAAGACGATTTTTTTTTAATTGTGGGTATACACTCAGGATACAAAAATGAGTCTTAATTTCTGGAATTATTTAAAAACCAGAATTTTTTTTTAATTATTAGCACTTTTATTTGAAACGCGCCAATAAAAGTAAACAGAAACAATTTCCAACTAATATCACTATAGCTATCTTGCACGATTACTAACAAATGTCAAGTGCTGTAAGACAGCCATTAAATGCTCCACTAACTCACAAAACAGCCATTAAAAGCATTTATTATTATTATTTTTATTATTTACAGTTTTTAAAATAATTTATTGTTAAGACGATTTTTTTTTAATTGTGGGTATACACTCAGGATACAAAAATGAGTCTTAATTTCTGGAATTATTTAAAAACCAGAATTTTTTTTTAATTATTAGCACTTTTATTTGAAACGCGCCAATAAAAGTAAACAGAAACAATTTCCAACTAATATCACTATAGCTATCTTGCACGATTACTAACAAATGTCAAGTGCTGTAAGACAGCCATTAAATGCTCCACTAACTCACAAAACAGCCATTAAAAGCATTTATTATTATTATTTTTATTATTTACAGTTTTTAAAATAATTTATTGTTAAGACGATTTTTTTTTAATTGTGGGTATACACTCAGGATACAAAAATGAGTCTTAATTTCTGGAATTATTTAAAAACCAGAATTTTTTTTTTATTTATTAGCACTTTTATTTGAAACGCGCCAATAAAAGTAAACAGAAACAATTTCCAACTAATATCACTATAGCTATCTTGCACGATTACTAACAAATGTCAAGTGCTATAAGACAGCCATTAAATGCTCCACTAACTCACAAAACAGCCATTAAAAGCATTTATTATTATTATTTTTATTATTTACAGTTTTTAAAATAATTTATTGTTAAGACGATTTTTTTTTAATTGTGGGTATACACTCAGGATACAAAAATGAGTCTTAATTTCTGGAATTATTTAAAAACCAGAATTTTTTTTTTATTTATTAGCACTTTTATTTGAAACGCGCCAATAAAAGTAAACAGAAACAATTTCCAACTAATATCACTATAGCTATCTTGCACGATTACTAACAAATGTCAAGTGCTATAAGACAGCCATTAAATGCTCCACTAACTCACAAAACAGCCATTAAAAGCATTTATTATTATTATTTTTATTGTTTACAGTTTTTAAAATAATTTATTGTTAAGACGATTTTTTTTTTAATTGTGGGTATACACTCAGGATACAAAAATGAGTCTTAATTTCTGGAATTATTTAAAAACCAGAATTTTTTTTTTATTTATTAGCACTTTTATTTGAAACGCGCCAATAAAAGTAAACAGAAACAATTTCCAACTAATATCACTATAGCTATCTTGCACGATTACTAACAAATGTCAAGTGCTGTAAGACAGCCATTAAATGATCCACTAACTCACAAAACAGCCGATTCTGGTCTCAAAACACTGACGCATTTCACAATTCACTTTTCTTCGTATCACGTCAACTCCCTTCAACTAAACGATGACCTATATTCTCTATAAATTTATAGAAAGAAAGCAGTATTATTGAAACTAATGGATATTTCTAGATAGTTTCAACCGATTCGGAAACTCGCCGAAAGTAGCCAAGCGACCGATATCTCACCAAATCTGGCACCCATGTCCTGAAAATTCCAGCAACGCTACTTTCACGTGATAGCAATGGTTGCCTGTAAAAGTGTTTTCTCCTTGAGGGTAGGCAAAGCACTGTGAAGCGTTTTACATAATCGTAACATTATATATTCGTCGGTTTATAAATTATAGCAATACTAATTTTAAATCGTATCAGACCCCATAACAGATCTGCGCGGGTAAGTTTCATACCTAGTTTCTCAGCGTATTTTTAAAACCAAAGTATACTTTGATAATCCAATTCCTAGTGTTTCTTTCAGGACATTTTGGTCGGGGGGGGGGGGGGGGGGAATGAAATTTGACAGGGGGCAAGTTTTTTATTTAAACATATAAATATTATCTTAATGCCGTGTCACATAAATGCAAACTAGCTTAACATAAAATATCTGCGGGGAGGGGGGAGGGGGGTATGCATGAAAGAAACACTGGTCGATTGCATAACCATTTTAAGGTTTCTCTTTGTGACTTTGCATATTTACATGTTTGTAATTTTAGTATGATGAATGATGTAGGAACGTGCGCCTATTTTGCTTCTTTTTTTATTCAAAATGGCTACTACAATATTTGATCTCTCGGTTCTTAAGATTGGTACAACGTATTCCCTGGAATCATGAGTGTGCGCTTAGGATACAAGAATGAGTCCGAATTTCTGGATCAGTAACATGTTTATTCACAAGCACATCGTAAATAGCAACAATTTTCTGTGAAACAAAACTTAAATGCTTCACTCATTTCACAAAATAACCGATCCACCTGGAAACACCGCGTGCTGTTGGCACATTTCGGGCGCGGTAGCCCGGTGGTTTAAGCGCTGGATTTGCACGCTGCCACAACTGCCGCCATGTTCATACGGAGTACGATCACGTTAAACATGTGGATCCGTTAGTCTTTCCGAGAGATTGGTGGTAGGGGAAGGAGGGTACGGTCCCTGTGGATGCCTCACCCACGGGGTTCCGGACTAAATTGGGTGGCACATCCCGGCTGTCCAAACGGTTACCTTACACCTTTCTGGTAGGTCGGACGGTCTGGGTCTCAACAACAACAAAATAACCGATGTTATTCTCAAAACATTGACGAAAGTCATTTCACAAAAGAGCGACTACTATTCTCAAAACATTGACAAAAATCACGGTTCGATGTACCTCGTATCACGTCAACTACTCTCTGACTCAGTGGTGGCTTCTTTTATAGACTCTCTGTAGAAACGCCTAGAAATCTCTCATATCTCGTAGAATATTCGTTATTTCAAAGTGTTTCTCGAACCTTCGAAAAGTCGCCAAATGAGAGATAAATAGTCAAATCTGACAACCTCTTCCAAACTTTATCATATGGCAACCCTAGATTTACGTCATAGGAAAGGTTGCTTGTACAGGTGTTTTCTCCGACTAGTTATCAAAGAGACTCCAGTGAGAGAGTTTGTAACAATCTCCATAGAAGCTTCTGGAAATCTCTCATATTACGTAGAATAATCGTAATTTTGCGGTCCTTCTCAAACCTTCAGAAAGACGCCAAATGTCGCCCAAATTGGCGATAAATAGTCAAATCTGAAAACCCTTCTTCAACTTCAGCTTCTGGCAACCATAGGCTCACTTCACGGGAAAGGATGGCCGTACGGGTGTTTTCTCAATCAATTCTCAATTTTCCAAATATGTGAAAGACTCCAGAAGAGATTGAATATTACACGTTCACAACAATATACTAGGTGCTTTAGAAAAACTGATCAGGCTTACAATTTTTGAACAGTTTGTTCTAGATACATACTTTCAATTAGAAATATGTTTTGAATCGTAAGAATTATATCAAAATAGTTTTTAAACTGTGCAACGCATCAGCTATGAAATTACAGAAAATAGCTTATCATATAGATCCCTTAGCAAAGACAGTTCGATTACTAGAAAAATTTGCTTAAAATCTGGAGCCCTATTTTGAAAAAAAAAAATCTGATGGGAACAGTACATGACTTTCTCTACAAATTCGAATCCATTTTCATAATTTTAATTTCACGATGCAATAAATTGAGTTAATAACAGTAATTTAATAATTGCAGAAAACAACATGGATACTTTTCTAATACCATACACAATTGGCAGCTTTATTGCATGTTCTTTTCATTTGGCAGCTTAATGCACTTTAAATTCTTCAGCTCTCTATAATCCCAAAAAACTAAAATAACTCGAAAAAGGTTCATTCTAGAGTCGTGGAATGAGTCGTATTCGCTGTGCTGTGAAAATTACATGAAGAATAAGTAATTAATTAGCATATTTCAGCAATTTTATGTATTTCACATTTTCACGACCTTATATACTTATATCTTATATTTACAGGCTAGGTTCTGTTATATTCATAGATGACGCCAGGATAGTACTAGGGGTGCTTCAACACACCCATTACAAATTGCGCAAACATTCCTTTTTACTTAACAACTGTCCCTTCGTACAATTTTCAGTACAATTTCGTACAATTTTTATTTAGTGTTTTTTACGAATATATCATGCAGAAATCGGTGGACAAAATAAAATGAATTAAAGTTCCGCAAGTAAACTTTTTGTTATTTTTAAACTATACAGGATTTGTATGAGCACCCCCCATTGTGAGCTCCCCAATACACAGCATCCCCAATTGTGAAAGTCTGGCGCCGTCTATGGTAATAATTTTTCCCAATCATGCTAAAATCTAATCAGTATCAAAATAACCATCAAGGGATGTGACTACGCAATTTTAGGAAATGTCATTAAATAGTTTTTTCATTGTAGTGGAAACGTCTTTAGTTCCCCTAAATTAAAAAATCTGATGTGGGCAGCACATGACTTTCCTTATATAATGTAATAAATTTACTACTTTTACAGTAAAAAAAATAGGTTTTTCTTATGGTAGATACTAATATTCTTTCCAAGATATTGGATTTTCGACAATTGGTCGTCATTTTCATTGATTTAGCGACATTTTTATCCATTTGGCGAGATTTTCGTTAATTTGGCAACATTTCAAAAAGTCGCCAAGTTGGCGACATTCCCGCCAAATTCGTCGCCAAAATCTCGCGAAGCGTTATGGACGAAGAAATATGTGATTCTTACAGCAGATAAAAGACTATTGGCGTTCAAATACAAAAGTATTACTTAAAGTGTCTTTTTCCATGAATGGAACGAGCTAGATCCACGAGAATGCTGTCACCCAATTTATCGCATGGTATTACTTATGAAAAGTGAACAAGTTTCTGAATAGGAAATATTTTTTTTTTATTTTATATAACTTTTTGAAATTTTTTTAAAATAATGTACAATATCTCGAGAACGGTTCATGTTAGCGTTCTAAAATCTATGTCAATCGTTTTCTAATGAAAAACTACATAAGAAATGTCTATTTGCGTAACTTTATTAGCGGTTTTGATTTTTTGACGATTTTTTCAAAATTTCATTCGAAAATTTATGGGGGTTCTGAACATTTAATTGCGTATTAAAACAATAGGCTTCCAGTGTTTACAGATTGTGATCTTTGTACCGAATTTTGTTCGAATCGGTCCATTCGTTCGTCAGTTATCATCTCCACAGACTCACTGACACACACACACACACACACACATACTTTCACACACACACACACACACACACACACAGACATCACTTCAAAAATGTTTGATTCGTGATCAGGGATGCTTGAAACGTGCTCTCCCGTCGAAAACTCGAATTCGAATTTTCGACCCCGTCACAATACTTTCCTTATACATTATGTATATAAGGAAAGTAAAAACTTAAATATGTGGAGAATGGTCAATCTTAGAGCAGTGCTTAAAGTAAGTTTCTGTGGGTCATTTGGCAGAAAAAGGCAAGTTCTTTTATTTCGAATAGTGCCAGCATCAGGTACGCCACAAGTGACTCATCCTCCAAATTTTGGGAAATTTGGTCTATTAGTTTTTAAGCTAGAGTGGATATAGACATTTTTTGCTGGCCATTTCCCTAAAAACGGCAAGTTCTTCTATCCCGAATAATACTAAAACTAGTCAAGTCAGCAACAAGATCACAAACACGTGACTTACCAACCGAATTTTATGAAATTTGGTCCATAGTATGTGAGTTAGAGTGGGTACATACATTGCAAAGACAGACACACACACACACACACACACAGAGAGAGAGAGAGAGACGTCAAGCTAAAAAAAATTTTTCCGGATTCTTTTTTTTTTTTTTTTTAATGGACCAGACACTTGGCTCTCATCATTCGCCTATACATCGGCCAGAATGTGAACCATTTAGCCGTCCTAGGACGTTGCCCCAGGGGCACCAGAGGGGGTCGGAACACACTGCGCCCAACAACACAACATCCATGTCTTACGTGGGACCCGAACCCACAACGCGGCGGTCGAAAGATTGCTTGGAAACGCTCGCCTTAACCGTTTGACCACCGCGTCGGCTTTTTCTGTATTCTATATCTCTCAAAACTTCGTCGAAAACAAATCCGTCGAAAACTCGAGTTGCGATTTTCGACATGATTCCAATACTTTCCCTATACATTACAATGTATTGGTGAGAAAGTACAAAAAATCTGATGTGGGCAGCACATAACTTTCCCTGCAGACTCAAAACCATGTTTCCTTTACTTCTTTAATAATTCATTAAACTGGGTTTAATTGCACAAAACAACACTGAGCTTGTACTTTTAATTCAATTTCTGTTTTCATTTGGGAATTGGACATTTTTTCAATGGCGGCGCAACGAAAGTGCGAAAAAACTCAAATATTTCGAGAACGGTTTGTCCTAGAATAATGAGGTTGGTAAGTTTGTAATATTCTTTTCCTCGTCAAAAATTACGTATAAAACAAGCATTTTATTGATACATTTGAGCATACAGAGTCTTTTATTTTAGAATTTTGCGGACCATTTCGTAAAAAAAGGCATGTTCTTGTTTTTCTCATCGTCTCAAAATCTAATCAGCACCAGGTTATCCCACAAGTGACTTGTGTACCAAATTTCGTGAAATTTGAGCTATTAGATTTTAAGCTATAATGGATACATGACATTTTTGCGGGCCATTTCGAAAAAAAAAAAGCGAGTTCTTTTATTCCAAATCGTACCAAAAACTAAGCAGCACCAGGTTCACACACAAGTGACTTAACTACCAAATTTTATGAAAATTTGGTTGTTACGAAAATTTGGTTGTTATGAAAATTTGGTAGGTAAAATACTAACAGACCAAAAACTAGTTGACCAAATTTCACAAAACTTGGTAGATAAAACACTTGTAGATAACCCTGGTGATAATTCGATTTTGGTATGATTCGGAAAAAAAAATCCATGCCTTTTTGCGAAAAGGCCCGCGAAAATTGTCGAAATGGCCCGCGAAAATTGTCGAAATCTAAAACAAAAAACGAAGTATGCTCAGATGTATCATTTACATGCTTGTTTTATGTCTAATGACGATGAAAAGAATAAGATCATTCCGATTACTCTAGGACAAGCCGTTCTCGAGATATTTTATTTTTTTCGCAATTTTGATACGCCGGTTTTGAAAATACGCTCAGTTTCCAAGTGAAAACGAAAATTGAATTAAAATATTAAATTCTGTGTTTTTTCAAATAATTATGCGTGTTATTTAGTGCAATTAATCTCAACAAATTTAATGAAATATTGATGATATACAGAGAAAATGAATATAAGTTTGTAGGGAATAAAAATTAACAAAATTAATTTGAATCAACAGTGAAAGTCATGTGCTGCTCTCATCAGATTTTTTTTTTCTGTAGCTATGTATGAGTTAGTGAGAGTTAGTGAGAGTTAGTTCAGCTTATGCATCGGAAAATAATTTCGGCAGGATAAACGACCTCGTCCGCAGCTTGATATATTCTATTCGAAAATGTTATTGACAGGAACTGTCACTTTATGTCTTATTGTGCTGTAATGTTTCATGTATACAGAGTGTCCCAAAAACATTGACCTCGGTTTTTATTCCTTAAATATCGATCTTAGACATATATAATAAATTACGAAGTTGCGTAAAAAAAGGTACAGAATTTTATGAAATCGATAAAAATTTTCAAGCGATTAAATTTGAAGAAATACACAATTTAAATTTTTTTACGGTCCCCGTACAAAAACGTCTCCAATGAGAAACATGTGCCTCGTGCACTAATAAGGTGATGTACAAAATTTCAGCGTTTTATCATAAAAAGTCCCAGAGATATGTCTAAACAAAGTTGGTGAGGGATTAATCACAAATTAAAATGTAAATGTTTGCAGCAAGAGTGCAAATGACGCAATGCAGAAATGCATCACAGGCAAAAAATATCTGCCTCGTATCTTTAATGGATGGAAGACATTTTGAACAAGCTTTGTAATCTTTGTGTAAAGTTGTTATTTCTACACAGTGTAGACACTTTTGTACCAATAAATAGCAGAATTATTATTTATTTATGTAATCATTATTTTCTTTCGTAATTTGAGTATGACTTCTGAAACGCGATCTGCCGACATGATTTTCCCCCCTCTGAGAACCCATGTCGATGCTTCGAAAAGTGGTTTAAGTCAGAATCTTTGTCTTTTCATGTTTCTGGTACTTATTATGATAAAATGCTGGAATTTTATGCATCACCTTATTAGTGTATGGGGCACATTTTACTCATTGGAAATGTTTTTGTACGGAGACCGTATAAAAATTTAAATTTTGTATTTCTTAAAATTTAATTCCCTTGAAAATGTTAATCGATTTCATAAAATTCTGTACCTTTTTTTACGCAACTTTGTAATTTATTATATATGTCTAAGATCAATATTTAAGGAATAAAAGCCGAGGTCAATGTTTTTGGGACACCCTGTATATTAGCGATTGCAGTATGTTGTATCAAATTAAATAGTATTCAGCTAACTTTATATAATGATATTCAGCTTAACTGTATGTAATAGTATTCAGCTTAACTTTATATAATAGTATTCAGCTTAACTTTATATAATAGTATTCAGTTTAACTTAATATAATAGTATTCAGCTTAACTTCATATAATAGTAAGTATTTTAAGTTTGTCTGTTAGTTAATAAGTTTAAAGCAAATTGTGCCAAGCCCGGAAAAAAAATCTGATGTGGGCAGTACACGACTTTCACTGCTGATTCAAATTAATTTTGGTATTTTTTATTTCATGATGCATTGAGTTCAATTTTAGAAAATAACATTTATACTTTTCTGATATTAAATACACTCTTTTGCAAGAAGACGAAGCACCATGAGGAAAGTGACTGTTTTATTGAAATTAAATATGCGTACAGTTCATACACAGGTCATGAATTGATTACAAAATCAAGGACGCAGGAGCCGTCAATGGTTAGCAATTGAACATTGAATTTTCAAATCAGTAATTGATGAAGCTCCCCTTGGCGGCAATGCGTGCTTGTATACGTCTAGGTAAGGAGTGATAAAGTGTCATCCTGCGATACATTCTGCTAGGCATTCCTCAATTGTTGCTCCAGATCTGCTACATTTCGGGGTGCCCGAATCTGGAGGCCTAGCATGTGCCATACACGCTCGATTGGCGAAAGGTCTAGTGACCTTGCTTTCCAAGGAACAGTATCAACAGCACGGAAACAATCCACAGATATGCGAGCCGTATATGGCGTGGCACTATCTTGTTGAAAAATGGCCTCAGAATGACGTACCATGAAGGATAACGCAAACGGCAGCAGGATTTCATCAACATATCATTAAGCTGTTAAAGTTGTACGCAGGATGAATAGGGACGCCCTGTTGCCGTAAGAGATTGCACCCCCACCCCACCAGGGGTAATGGCTGTGTGCCTGTGTAAAACAAAGGCTGATTGGGACCACTGGTCCTGGCGCCTCCACACACGTACCCGATGGTCATCTGCTGAAAGACTGAAGCGTGATTCGTCGTTGAACACTATGCGACGCCAGTCTGCTGGCAGCCATGATGCTCGGCTACGACGCCACTCCAAACGACTCTGTCGATGTTGCGGGGTTATGGGCAGGCGTCTGAAAGGCCGCAGTGAGCGTAACCCCACCTCAGCCAAGCGCCGTGAGATAATGGAAGGTACCACGGGTGGTATGGAAGAGGCTGCCGCACGTTGGATGCCGGACAATGATGCCGTTGGGCCAGTTCGGGTCTGCCGCACAATCATCCGATCTTGCCTCGCATTCGCGCACCTTGGCCTTCCAGAGCCTTCATTCCGTGAGTTGCTTGCAGCACTTCCTTATGTTCATGTTTGCACAGCAGAGTCCGTTTGCTGCAGGTGGCGGCCTAGTGTTTGGTATGACCAGCCAACTTCACGCATCCCGACTATACGACCACATTCGAACTCGTCTAATTGCTTATAAGGTCTTCGGCAACGTCGTAACGGCATTATTGGTTGTGTCTCCACGGAACTGCAACGCCGATAACGAGCAAAGATAAACCGTCCACGTTTTTAACCACTTTTATAGGATGCTAGTTGCGCACGCTATGACCGAAATTAACACTCATTGGCCTTGCAAATTTAATCATTTGCATACTTAGTTTAAAGAAATTTGCATGCGAAATTTCGAGATGATCGGATTATTTTTTTAGTAGTGTATATCCAATTTACATTTTTAATACACCTTCATTCGGCAACTTAATTCACTTTAAAGTTTTCAGCTCCGCATAATTTCAAACAAAAGAAATAATTAATAATTCATTCTAGAGTCATGGAGTCAGTCTTATTTTCTTTGTTATTAAAATTTGCATGAAGAATGAGTACTTAATATATTTCAGCAATTTTATTAATTTATTTCCAATTTTCACGATTTTTGTAGGCCATTTCTCAAAAAACGGGTCAATTATATTTTTTCGTATCATGTCAAAATCTAATGAGCATCAGGATTACCATCAAGGAAATTAACTATTAGATTTTAAGAAATTTCATTAAATAGTTTTTTAACTGCGGTTAACAACGTCTTCAGTTCCTCAAAATTAAAAAACTTAAATAGCTTGAGAACTGTCCATCCGAGTAATGCAGTTGGTCTGAAGTTGGTCATCTTAGAGTAATGGAGTTGTCCGTCTTTTTTTTTTTTGTTGTAAAAAATTAAGTATAAAATAAAACATTTAATTCATATATTTGAGCATATGTAATCTTTTATTTTAGATTTTGACGATTTTTGCAGGCTAATTCGCAGAAAAGCAGATACTTTTATTCCGAAACGTACCAAAATCTAATCAGCACCTGGATAATACGCAAGTAACTTATTTACCAAATTTTGGGAAATTAAGTGAGTGAGTTTTATTTTAACTTCTTTACTTAAATTATATATATGTATATATATATACAATACATATATATATATATATATATGTATATATACACAATATATGTATATATATATATATATATATATATATATATATATATATATATATATATATATATACACACTACTTGACAGTGAAAGTGAGGCACCAAAAAGGAGTGGGCAGAAAAATATGCAAATTGCAGGGTAAACGCAACTCACAGAGTTATGTAAATGATGCGAAATGCGTAGCTGTCCTGCGCACGTTGAGTGATATATAAGGGAAGGAACCTGCAGAATCGCCAATAGTCGCGCCGCTCTGTCTGCCAGGGAAATCATTTTGCAATTTTTTTTTTGTCTCATAGGAAACGTGTAGTCGCAGAGAATGCCAGGCTGCCGCATATCCTCATCAAAATGTGGCATCCTCATCAAAATGTGTTTTACATTCAATTAGTATCCCGTGAAAAAAATGACTTGCGAATTCTTGGACGTCAAAATATAAATCTATTACAAAAAAGTATCTTCTCCCTTGAATGGAACAAACTAGATTCGCGAGAATGATGTTAACAGATTTATCATATAATATTACATATGGAAAAGGAACTTATTTGAGGATACTAACTACTTTAGAGTTTTATGTGAATTTTTAGCTAAATTTATGTGAAAACAATCATTAAAGTTTGTATTATTCGTTTCATGATGAAAACTTACGTCTTAAATGATTATTTATTCATCATTATTGAAGGTTCTGATATTTAATGCTTTTTCCAAAATATCATTCGAAAATTGAAGGAGAGGAGGGGGGTCTTCCGAACATCAGAATGCCTTTAAAATCAACAGGGTTCCAGTTTCCATTGATTGCAATGAGCCTACCAATTTTTATTTCGAAACGTCTCATTCGTTCGTGTGATATCATGTCCACAAACTTACGGAGCCACACACTAACATGCACACACATACATATCTTACACACACATAAACTAACATACATATCATACACACACATACACTAACATACATACGCGTACGCAGAGGTAATCTCAAAAACATTCGATCCGAGTTTAAGTACGCTTGAATCGTGCTCTTCCATCGTAAAACTTGAATTCGAATTTTCGACTCCGTCACAATATTTCCTTATACATTATATATTACAAATATAGGAAAAGGGAAAAGTGACTTAAAGTACAGTTGAGCTAAATCCCTCATTTCTTTAATATCAAATTTATCATATGTGTTATTTGCACAATAAACTCTAATTCGAAGTTCTGATTCACTGGTTTTAACGTGGAGGTTATTAACCCCTCACACCCCTGATTATTTAAAACGGACAGCTGATTGTAGCCGATTGTATGGAAACGGGGGGGGGGGGGGGATACTATCTTCGAATACTTCAATACTTGGAATACTAGAAAGTATTTAAGATTTCGAATATAACATCATTGGAAAAAATTCTAAATAATTAATGAACACCCCTGATTACTTAAAACGGACAGCTGATTGTAGCCGATTGTATGGAAACGGAGGGGGGGGAGGAGGGATACTATCTTCGAATACTTCAATATTTGGAATACTAGAAAGTATTAAGATTTCGAATATAATATCATTAGAAAAAATTCTAAATGATTAACAGCAGGTTCTGGAATAAAAAATGAAGTCACTCTTGAAAACAAAATTCGAAAATACGTAGAAGATATTTTGTTTCCTCCAAAGGAAGTCATTTTCGACTGCTGTGAAGAGAACAAACAGTCTGTAGCCTCGGTTGAATGGATTAATTTTTAAATTGTTCAATCATGTCTCCGTCAACAGTTTCCTCTGGTTTAAATTGGGATACACACACACACACACACGCACACACACACATTAGACCCTCAACGCGTTTGAATATTTGTTTTCGTGAGCACACATTAGATCCTGAAGGCGTTTGAACACGTTTTGTTTTCATGAACACACACATTAGATCTTGAAAGTGTTTGAATGTTTGTTTTCGTGAACACACACACATACACATTAGATCCTGAATGCGTGTGAATGCTTGTTTTCGTGAACACACACACATTAGATCCTGAACACGTTTCAACGCGTTTTATTTTCATAAACACATACACATTAGATATTGAACGCGTTTGAATGTTTGTTTTCGTGAACACACGCACACACATTAGATCTTGAACGCGTTTGAATGCTTGTTTTCGTGAACACACACACACACATACACGCATTAGATCCTGAAAGCATTTGAATGCTTGTTTTCGTGAACACACACACATACACGCATTAGATCGTGAACGCGTTAGAATGCTTGTTTTCGTGAACACACACACACACACACACACACACACACACACACATGTATAGAACGCGATGAATGCTAAATATTGAACGCGTTTGAATGCTTGTTTTCGTGAACACACTCACATACATTAGATCTTGAACGCGTTTGAATGCTTGTTTTCGTGAACACACACACACACATTAGATATTGAACGCGTTTGAATGCTTGTTTTCGTTAACACACACACACACACACACATACACGCATTAGATCCTGAAAGCATTTGAGTGCTTGTTTTCGTGAACACACACACTTACACACATTAGATCCTGAACGCGTTTGAATGCTTGTTTTCGTGAACACACACACACACATTAGATCTTGAACGTGTTTGAATGCTTGTTTTCGTGAACACACACACATACATTAGATCTTGAACGCGTTTGAATGCTTGTTTTCGTGAACACACACACACACACACATACACGCATTAGATCCTGAAAGCATTTGAATGCTTGTTTTCGTGAACACACACACATACACACATTAGATCCTGAACGCGTTTGAATGCTTCTTTTCGTGAACACACACACACACATTGGAAATTGAATGCGTTTAAATGCTTGTTTTCGTGAACACACACACATACATTAGATCTTGAACGCGTTTGAATGCTTGTTTTCGTGAACACACACACACACACACACATACACGCATTAGATCCTGAAAGCATTTGAATGCTTGTTTTCGTGAACACACACACACACATTAGATCCTGAACGCGTTTGAATACTTGTTTTCGTGAACACACACACACACATTGGAAATTGAATGCGTTTAAATACTTGTTTTCGTGAACAAACACACATACATTAGTTCTTGAAAGCGTTTGAATACTTGTTTTCGTGAACGCACACACATATTAGATCTTGAACGCGTTTGAAAGCTTGTTTACATGAACTCACACACACACACACGCATACACACATACATATTAGATCCTGAACGCGTTTGAATGCTTGTTTTCGTGAACAGACACATACACATTAGATCCTGAACTCGTTTTTGAATGCTTGATTTTGTGAACATACACAGACACATTAGATCCTGAACGTTTGAATGCTTGTTTTCGTGAATACACACAAACACATTAAATCCTGAACACGTTTGAATGCTTGTTTTCGTGAACGCATACATATATTACATCCTGATCGCGTTTGAATGCTTGTTTTCGTTAACACCACATATTAGATCCTGAACACGTTTGAATGCTTGTTTTCGTGAACTCTCTCATATATTACATCCTGATTGCGTTTGAATGCTTGTTTTCGTGAACACCACACATTAGATCTTGAAAACGTTTGAATGCTTGTTTTCGTGAACACACACATACACATTAGATCCTGAAAGCGTTTAAATGCTTGTTTTCGTGAATACACACACATACATTAGATCCTGAAGCGCTTGAATGCTGGTTTTCGTGAATACACACATACACACACATTAGACACATTAGATCCTGAACGCGTTTGAATGCTTGTTTTCGTGAACACGCACACACACACATTAAATCCTGAAAGCGTTTGAATGCTTGTTTTCGTGAACATACACACGCACACACACATTAAGTCCTGAAAGCGTTTGAATACTTGTTTTCATGAATTAAAATCTGTAGTAGGTGAGAAAAATTTACAATTATTCATTCAAATTAAATTTTCATTTTCAAATTTATGTGCTTTTATGACGCTATTTTTACACTTTTCTTTAATTTATTGACTAATAATTAATTAATAACATTTAAGAAATGTAAATATTATTTATTAACAATTTGATATAACTCTTCGGAGTATTCGAGCATTAGAGATCTGAATAATATTTGAATTCGATGTTCGAATTCAAGAAAAATATTATTCACCCATGTCTAATGGAAAGTAAATCCTACACGGATCAAACCTGCTCGCAGCCCCAAACGCGAAGTTTCCTGTAATCCAATAAGCAACTCGGATGATCATTTAGAAACAGGCGTCGTGAGAAAAAGAAAAGTAATGGTCAAATCCATTTAGTAGCCATGACAAAGGAAAATAAAAACAAGTGTAAACAAACAACTACTGTTTTATCTTTACAATCCAGTGGCACGCGTCACAAGGCAAAATAAATGCACCAGCGATTTGGAAAGAAAGATTCATGGTGGTTTTTCGAAGAATCAGAATTTGGCGAAATTCGAATAAATATTGTAGAGTCTATTTCTCCCTCTCTCTCTCTTGTCTTTCCTCTGATACAATGGAATGTTTATGTAGTTTTCAACAGCATTTTGAAGGGATAAAAGAAAGAACATTTCAATTGATTTTATTGCAGATATCGCAACAGGTGATTGAAGCATTTTTAGATTATTTAGTGCGATTATTGCTTTGGTACGAAATGCAGGTTATTTTGTGCGAATGGTAGGGTATTCAACACCTTGATGTTTGACGTTTGGGGTCGTAAAAATGGACAATCTCGAGAACGGCACATGTTAAACTCATACAAATAATCTCATTAGTTTTTAAATAAAAAAGTTTAAATAATTTTTTTTTAATCACACTGCTGTATAATTGTATAAATTATTGTATTACCGACAATTTTCAGATTTTGATGAATAAGCGCGCGTCTGAAGGCTCCCTGAACTCATTTCGAACACTTTTAGAAAGATGTGTGGGTGTATATATGTCCGTAGGATGTGGACACGATAACTCAATAACGAACTGTCAAATTTTATGTGTTGATACATTATGTGGAAAACTTTAACTGCATAGAAATTTTAGAATTTTCATAATCAGAACTCGAATGATTTGAATTTTCAGATTTTTATTACATTATTTCTCATAAAAAATAATTATAATTGTCGGAACAATATAGGTAGTATATAGTATAGGGGAAAACTTATAATTTAAAGCATACTATGAATGTTAATGGTTTCAACATAGTTCATATTAACACAAATCCAAATGCATCTGCATTATCGGCGTCACTAAGCTGTTGCCAACTTGAAAATATAAACTTTTGCGAAATATTTTAAAAGTATAAATTGGTACGATGTTTCAAAACACATCTTTTTACTTTGCCTACATACACAGTTTTATATAGTGAAAGTATTCCAACGGGGTCGATAATTCAAAGAGTTTTCGACGAAAGAGCAGGTTTTAAGCATCTGTGACTTCTAATAGAACGCTTTTGAGACGATTCTTGCGTGCATGTGTATATCCGTATGTCTGTAATGCTTGACGATGAATTTAGAGCCCTTGGCGACTAACTTGGCGAAATATCGCTATCTTTGCAAGTTTTCGTAAATTTCCCCAAATTGGTGAAAATGTTGTCAAATTGGCGAACATGACGCTAAATTAACGAAAATGGCGCCAAATTAATCATTAAAGTATTTTAATGTATGAACTGTATTACAAAGTAGATAAGTAGATGCTATATCAATATTGAAATTGTCAAATTAGATTTGCTCGAAATATAAGTTCGTTGGGTACATCGACATAATTTTATATGTTGCCATCTAGAAAAACTGTGAATGTTAATGTGCAATTCAACGTTAATAGCATCGTGGATCTTGTCGTTGTTTTATGTCGGAAATATCATGCTCATGTCTAAAAGGAATCCCAATCACACAAACAAAGAGAACCTATAGTCTGACGAAATCCGCTTAGACTGTGCTTTAGACTCCTTATTCTACAAACTTCGAACACATGTTTCGATTGTTGCATAGAACATTTTAGGACCTTCAGACGATTTTTGTGAAACTAAGTTTACCACACAGTTTTGATCATAGATTCATAATCAGCAAAAAACGTAAATGTGAAAAAGATACGCATTACTGTTAATCGAAATTTTAAATTTAATTGCATTAGTTTTTATTAAGCACACACCTGCTAAACAATATCCGCCACTGTACCGCCTCCCCCTATTTCATTGTTGATTCCCTTACCTGAGGATCGGCCTTAAGGGTCTGGATAGCCTAGTGATTATGGCGAGAGGCTCGCACGAGGAGGACCCGAGTTCCATCCTCGACGATGGCCAAAATTATCTCCGTGTCTACGCAAAATATAGTCACCATAAATCTGTGGGTCCTAAAGTCCTTTCGAAAAGTGATGGGTCAGGGGAAGGAGGGGAAGGTCTTTGTGGTTGGCATTCGCATTGGGTTTTGGTCTAAATTGGGCAGCTCTCTCGGCTGTCCAAACAGTGGCCTTACACTTTCAGGTAGGTCGGACAGTCTGGGTCGAAAAAAAGAAAAGCATCGACCTTATAATAAGAGAAGACTCAAACTCAATTACAGCTCTTTAGTATAGTGGTTTTTATTACGTGACACGCCTAGAGAAGTAGGTTTGGCTGTTCTCTTTGGCTTTTTACATCTTTTTTCTTCTCTCGACGTTGGCAACCTCTTTTTCCCGCTTCAGTCAGGTTTGCTGTTCTTATATCAGTCGCCGATCTAGCTCTTCTTGTGTGTCCTGGCGAAGAAAGCTGGTTTTCGTTTCGAAGCCCGTCGACACTATTATTTTTGTGTTATATACTGCTTTTAAAGAAATTTAGTTTTACAGCATTAGATGTTAAACGCGTCATACGAGGTTGTACATAAAATTATGTAAAAAGTCCCCTCCTATACACCCTAACAGAACGCAATTACTTTAGACTCCCCCCCTCCTTGTAATAAAATGTACATATCTCACGAACTGTGGTACTCGCTGGATTTTGACTGAAGACTATTAAATTAATTCCCACAAAGCAACAGCAATTAGAAAAGACATTAAATTTAAGATACAAAAGATTATCGCTAACTGGGCGACTTTCTTTAAATGTCACTAAGTTGGTGATACTGCAATTGTGCCGCCAATGTCGCCAAATTTAACGTCAAGTGTGACAAGCAGAGAAATAGACTGATTGAGATAAGGTGTTTTCTTATATAGTATACTATTTTTCCGGACATTAACATTTCATATATCATGTATTTCTTAATTCACTCTTCTAAATTAACAGATTACGTACTTTTTTTTTAATTTCCTCTTATACATGGTGAGTCAGAACTCTTGGGCCAAACTTTAAGGGGTGATAAATCACATCTAAACAAGCAATTTTTGTCATACAAAGCAGAGCCGTAACGCAAGAGGTGAACCGCTATAGAAATCCTCACGCAACGCGTCCACATTCCTTCCAGCAGCGTTTCTCCGTAAATGTTTGGGCTGGAATCGTCCATGATCATTTGATTGGCCCATAACTTCTACCATGCCGACTGGACGGCAGAACATATCTCCTATTTTTACAGGAGGTATTGCCACACTTACTGCAACATGTTCCTGCCAACATTAAAGCATGTATGTGGTTCCAACACGACGGAGCACCACCCCATTTCAGCGTGGATGTGCGGCACACCTTAGATGCTACATTCGCATGGCAATGGATTGGTCGGGGTGGTCCCATAGCTCGTCCGGCACTATCTCCTGATCTCTCCTGTCTCGACTTTTTCTTATGGGGCCATATGAATGTCTCATCTACGATAGCCCCATCGACTCCGACGAGGACCTTGTTGCTAGGATTGCTGTTGCTGTCGGCGTTGTCCAAGATGTGCCGGTGCGTTTGCTAACGTGCTCCGCTCGCTACGTCGCAGGTGTGAAGCCTGCATAACTGCTGGTGGTCGCACTTTTGAGCAGTTTCTGTAACTTTGTCCATGCATTCTGCAATTTCTGTCAGTAAAACGTAATTCGTGCCTACTCTGTTATTTTTGTGTTTCCTCTTTTCATGAGAAAGTCATCATTTCCTCATTTCATGAGCTACCACCTAGCGGTTCACCTCTTGCATTACGACCCTGCTTTGTATGACAAAAATTGTTTGTTTAGACGTGATTTATCATCCGTTAAAGTTTGGCTCAAGAGTTCTGACTCACCCTGAATAGAATAAAGTCAATTTACGGAAATACACCTGTGTCTGGGGAAGGAAAAAGATGCCGAATTTGGGGAAAACAGTGCCTGATGAAGCCAAAGCGGAGCCTAGTGCCTGATGAAGCCAAAGTGATACCCAGTGCCTGATGAAGACAAAGTGGGGCCCAGTACTTGATGAAGACAAAGTGGAACCCAGTGCCTGATGAAGGCAAAATAGGGTCCAGTGCCTGATGAAGACAAAATGGGGTCCAGTGCCTGATGAAGACAAAGTGGGACCCAGTGCCTGATGAAGACAAAATGGGGCCCAGTGCCTGATGAAGACAAAGTGGGGCCCAGTGCCTAATGAAGACAAAGTGGGGCCCAGTGCCTGATGAAGACAAAGTGGGGCCCAGTGCCTGGTGTTAATTCGGGGGCCCCATATTATCACGGCATATCAAACATAAGCAAAACATCAGCACCTAACAATGTTGGTGGCTCAGGATCATAGCTTCGAAGGCCCTAGAAAACTTCCATATTTTTTACTTCAAAGTAATATATGTGTAATATTTAAAATTATTAACATATTTCATAATGTAAAATAACATCTAATATTACTGGTTCTAAATTAATTAAAATATTATTTTTGCTTAAATTTTTTTATCACATACAAAATTTATGGGGCCACTTAAAATTTCGGGGGGGGGGGAGGGGGGTCTCGGTCAAAGAGATCCACGCTTTAATCAGGCTCTGGGCGACCCAAGTGTGAATTCGTGGTAAAGGGTCAGCGCGTTTTCTGTACTCTGTTAACGTAATATTATTTGGGACGTTTTTAAACGATATTTAGTCTTTGATATATTAAAATCTCTAAAGAGCTTAGTGGTCTAGAAAATGAGTGGAAGATTTTTCATATTATTTTCATGAGATTATTATATAAATGTATTTTAGGGCCATATTATATAAAAAAAATCTGATGTGGGCAACACATGACTTTACTTGAATTTACTACTTTTACAGTAAAAAAAAATAGGTTTTTCTTATAGTAGATACTTATATTCCTTCCACGATATTGAATTTTCGACAATTAGTCATCATTTTCATTGATTTAGCCTCATTTTAATCCATTTGCCGAGATTTTCGTTAATTTGACAACATTTCAAAAAATCGCCAAGTTGGCGACATTCCGCCAAATTCGTCGCCAAAATCTCGCCAAGCTTTACTGACTGAGAAATAAGTTATTCTTATAACAGATAATGACTATTGGCGTTCAAATACAAAAGAATAAATACTCGAAGTATCTTTTCTCATGAATGGAACGAGCTAGATCCACGAGAATGATGTCACTCAATTTATCGCATGGTATTACATATGAAAAGTGAGCATGTTTCTCAATAGGAAATATATATTTTTTTAATTTTATATAACTGTTTGATAATTTTTTTGAAAAATGTGAAATATCTCGAGAACGGTTCATGTTAGCGTTCAAAATTTTATGTTAATCGTTTTCTAATAAAAAATTACATAAGAAATGTCTATTTGCGTGACTTTATTAGCGGTTTTGATTTTTTGACGATTTTTTCGAAATTTCACTCGAAAATTTAGGAGGGTTCTGAACATTCGATTACGTTTAAAAACAATAGGCTTCCAGTGTTTACGGATTGTGATTTTTGTACCAAATTTTGTTCGAATCGGTTCATTCGTTCGTCAGTTATCGTCTCCACAGACCCACTGACACACACATACACACACATACTTTTGCACACACACACACACTGGAGTTGCACACGGCGCGCTGGAGTTGCACTCGGTAGGCCCGGGTTCGATTCCAGCCACTGCCAAAACTGCCGCCGTGTTCATGCGGAGTACGACCACGTTAAACATGTGGGCCCGAAAGTCCTTCCGAGAGGTTGGTGGTAGGGGAAGGAGGGTACGGTCCCTGTGGATGCCTCCCCCACTGGGTTCCGGTCTAAATTGGATGGCACTTCCCGACCGTCCAAACAGTTACCTTACACCTTTCTGGTAGGTCGGACGGTCTGGGTTTCAACAACAACAACAACACACACACACACACACACAGACATCACTTCAAAAATGTTTGATTCGTGATCAGGGATGCTTGAAACGTGCTCTCCCGTCGAAAACTCGAATTCGAATTTTCGACCCCGTCACAATACTTTCCTTATACATTATGTATATAAGGAAAGTAATAAAGTTGTTACATTTAACGTGCGAAAACTAAGTATCTTGGTTCTTTAATCAGTATTTTCGTTTCTGGAATACACTAGTCACTAAAAAAAGAAAAAAAAATATTGATCATTGTAAATTATGTTTTTCTTTTAAAAATAAAGCAGTAGATGGCAGCACTAAACCTCGAAAGAGCCTATTAAAGATTACATAGTATATGTGGGATTTAAGAGTAATATACCACATATTTTATTTTTAGAATTCTACTCTTTATGTTCTGAATTCTAAAATTTACTTTCCTTAACCCTTTAAGGCCCATGATATCAGTTACTCAACACTCGGTCCCGGACGCTCTGCGTTTCAGAAGAAAGTCTTGATGAAGTTAATAAAATGATCATAAAATTAGTGAGAGGGCCTGAATTAAATTTTGCTAGGGGTGCCCGATATTAATTCATACCGTCATTGAGCGAATTTACTGATAGGGTGACTAAACATTCGTTTAGAACCTTGAATTCAGACCTAGCCCCCCCCCCCCCCTCCTAATTTCCAAAAACTTTAATTTGAAGCTATAGCAAATTTTGAACTCAATTATACGAATAAATATTTCGCACTGCACATATATATATATACAAAAATACTAAAATTAGAATAAATATTGAAACAGTTAAAAAGCAATTTTTATTACAAAGGGACTCCCAGGTAGGGACCAAATTAAATTGGGGTGAGACCATGGACAATTCCTCCACCCACCCACCCTCCCTTTCGTGAAAATTGGTATATTTCCCTTAATTATAGCCTATGTGTAATAGGTTTTTTTTTTCAATTTATTTTAAAATGTTCCTTTTAAAGTGAATATTTAAAGATATTCAATTACGTTTTAACTTTATGTAAATGACATTAAAAAATAATGTAAATGTTAACCGTAAAATTGCATTAGGAATTTTGTTACATCAATATGATATCCTTTTTACACGACATATTTTACATTACAGAGGATCTCAAGAAATGTTCTGCATAGGTCGCAAGCTTCAATCTTCACCTTCCATGTTAATGTATGGCCGTTTCAGTGCTATTGCTAGATAGCATAGCTCCTCCAAAAATCAACCTATTTCAATTTTGTTTTCAGTATCTCAAAGCTACAGAAATTGAAGTTTGCTTCTAGATTTTACTTTTTGCTTAAATGATTGTTAAGTATTTTTAACAATTTATTGAAGTTGAGAGTCACTGAGAAAAGTCAAAACTAAAAGTCAAAACTCTAACCAAATTTGAAGTCTCTATCTCATCGCAAAGTATGCTTTCCCATCTTTTCACTTTTCGAACGTTTTGGTGTGGGGCACCCCCTCTATAGAACGTTTCCGGAAAATTCGATTTTTCCAGGGGGTTTTATCGAACGACCGAGCCGTGTGCCAAATTCTAAGTCTCTATCTATTCGGGAAGTGCCTGAAAAAAGCGTGACAGACAGACAGACAGACAGACGGGCAGACGGACACTTGGCAATTAGTATATAATAGCCGAATACCCGTTGAAAATCAACGGTCTCACAATAAACAAACCCTGAATAATGTATATTTTTTAATAATTCGCGTTTCACATTTATTCGACAAATCGAATATTTTGGTGTGCAAAACTCCCTAAAGAAGAAAATATTGGGAAACTAAATTTCCGCATTTCTTCCTTTCGAATTATCTACCCGTACACCACATTAAAGTCTATCTTATCCCGAGGCACCCCTATATTATTATTTTTCCTTTGGAACTTTTTTCTGTGAAGCACATTCATAAATGAACATTTTTGAAAAACTCTGTTTGTCTTGTGTGTTTTATCAGATGATTGGCCCATATACCAAATATCAAGCCTCTATCACATTTAAATGGAAGCGTGCCTCATTTATTAGGAAAATCGAATATATTAGTGTGCGCACCCTTTAAAGTAGCAAATATTCGAAATCTGAAATTCCGCACTTTCTTCCTTTCAAACTATCTACCCTCACACCAAATTTGATATCTCTATCTCATTCCGAAGCATAGTTTTTTGTCAATTCACTTTTCGAACGTTTTACTCTGGAGCACCCCATAAACGAACATTTTTGAAAAACTATATTCGTGTTGCATCTTTCCGTCAAATGTTTGGGCCAAATACCAAATTTCAAGCCTCTATTATATTTTAAAGGAGCGTTTTCTCATTTATTCTGTATATCGAATATTTTGGTGTGCGGCACCCCCTTAAGTAGAAAATATTGGAAATCTGATATTGCACACAATTTCTCCTTTTCAAACGATTTACCCATGCACCAAATTTGAAGTCTCTATCTCATCGCAAAGCATGCTTTGCTATCATTTCAGTTTTCGAACGTTTTGGTGTGCTGCACCCCCTTAAATAGAAAATATTGGAAATCTAAAATTGCACACTTTCTCATTTTCAAACGATTTACCCATACACCGAATATAAAGTCTCTATCTCATCGCAAAGCATGCTTTCCCATTATTTCACTTTTCGAAAGTTTTGGTGTGGGGGCACCCCCTCTATATAGAACGTTTTCGAAAAATTCGATTTTTCCAGGGGGTTTTATCGAACTTCCGAGGCGTGTACCAAATTGCAAGTCTCTATCTATTCGGGAAGTGCCTGAAAAAAGCGTGACAGTCAGACAGACGGACACTTGGCAATTAGTATATATAATAATAATAATAATAGATTAGCCGAATACGGGTTGAAAATCAACGGTCTCGCAATAAGCAACCCCTGAATAGTGAAATTTTTTGTATCATTAAGGTTTCACATTTATTCGTCAAATCGAAAATTTTGGTGTGTATAACCCCCTAAAGAAGAAAATATTGTAAAACTTAAGTTCCGCACTTCTTCCTTTCGAACTATCTATCCGTACACCAAAGTAAAGTCTATCTCATCTCGAAGCGAACTATTTTATCATTTCCCCTATCGAACGTTGTTCTATAAAGCGCACCCATAAATGAACATTTTTGATAAACTCTGTTCGTCTTGGGTTTTTTATCAGATGATTGACCCATATACCAAATATCAAGCCTCTATCACATTTAAAAGGAAATGTGCCTCATTTATTCGGAAAATCGAACATATTAGTGTGCGGTATCCCTTAAAGTAACAAATATTGGAAACCTGAAATTCCACACTCTCATCCTTTCAAACTATCTGCCCGTACACCTTTGAAATCTCTATCTTATCGCGAAGCATTTTATTTCTATCACTTCACCTTTCGAACGTTTTTCTGTGTAGCACCCCCTTAATTAACATTTTTGTCAAACTGTATTCATCTTTGGGTATTTTTATCAAATGGTTAACCCATATAATAAATTTCAATCCTCTATCACGTTACAAAGGAGACATATTTCATTTGTTCGGCAAATCGAATATTTTAGTGAAGCACCCCCTAAAGTAGCAAATGTTGGAAATCTGAAATTGCACACTTTCGTCCTTTCCAACACCAAATTTGAAGTCTCTATCTCATCGCGAAGTATGCTTTTTCTATAATTTTACCTTTCGAATGCTTTTGTATGGAGTACACACACCCTTAAATATACATTTTTGAAAAGCTCTATTCTTCTTGTATTTTCTATCAGATGATTCACCCATATACCAAGTATCAAGCCTCTATCACGTTTTAAAAAGGGCGTTTCTCCTTTATTCCGAAAATCGAACATTTTGGTTGCGGCCCCCCCTGAAGTAGAAAATATTGGTAAACTGAAATTAAACACTTTTCCTTCCAAACTATCTACCCGTACACCAAATTTGATATCTCTATCTCATCCCGAAGCATGTCTTTTTTATCAATTCACTTTTCGAACGATTTTCTCTGGAGTACCCCCTCCCGCCCCTAAATGAACATTTTTTAAAAACTATATTCGTCTTGGATGTTTTCGTCAAATTATTAGCCCACATGCCAAATTCCAAGCCTCTATTAAATTTTAAAGGAGTCGTTTCTCATTTATTCGGTAAATCGAACATTTTGGTGTGCAGCATCCCCTTAAGTAGAAAATATTGGAAATCTAAAATTGCGCACTTTCTTCCTTTCGAACTATTTACCCCTACACCAAATTTTAAGTGTCTATCTTATCGCAAAGCATGCTTTCCTATCATTTCACTTTTCGAACATTTTGGGGTGGAGCACCCCCCCCCCCCCCCTCTAGAGAACGTTTTCAAAAAATCGAACGACCGAGCCGTGTACCAAATTGCAAGTCTCTATCTATTCGGGAAGTGCCTAAAAAGAGCGTGACAGATGAACAGACTGGTGGACAGACAGGCAGACGGATAGACGGACACTTGGCAATTAGTATATATAGATACTAGCCGAATACACTTTGAAAATCAGCGGTCTCCCAATAAACAACCCTTGAATATTGTTGTTGTTGTTGAAAGCCAGACCGTCCGACCTACCAGAAAGGTGTAAGGTAACTGTTTGGACGGTCGGGAAGTGCCACCCAATTTAGACCGGAACCCAGTGGGGGAGGCATCCACAGGGACCGTACCCTCCTTCCCCTACCACCAACCTCTCGGAAGGACCCCTTGAATATTGTAAATTTTTTAATAATTTGGGTTTCACATTTATTCGGCAAATCAAATATTTTAGTGTGCAGAACCCTCTAAAGAAGAAAATATTGGAAAACTTAAATTCCACACTTCTTCCATTCCAACTATCAACCCGCACACCAAATCAAAGTCTCTATCTCACCCCGAAGCATACTATTTTATTATCTTCCCTTTCGAACGTTTTTCTGTGGAGCACACCCATAAATGAACATTTTTGAAAAATTCTGTTCGTTTTGTGTCTTTTATCAGATGATTGGTCCATATACCAAATATGAAGCCTTTATCACATTCAAAAGGAAGAGTCTCCCATTTATTCCGAAAATCAACATATTTGTGTGCGGCACTCCCTAAAGTAGCAAATATTGGAAATCTAAAATTGCACACTTTCTTCCTTTTAAACTATCTACCAGTACACCAAATTTGTTGTCTCTATCGTATCGTGAAGCATGTTTTTCTATCGCTTCACTTTTCGAACGTTTTCCTGTGTTGCATCCCCCTTTAAATGATCAGTTTTGAAAAACCGCAATAATCTTTGGTTTCTTTATAGAATGATTAGCTCATATACTAAATTTCAAGCATCTATCGCATTGTAAAGGAAGCGTTTTTAATTTCTCGTCAAATCGAATATTTTAGTGTGCGGCACCCCCTACAATAGCAAATATTGGAAAACTAAAATTGCACACTTTTTTGCTTTCCAATTACCTATCCGTATGCCAAATTTAAAGTCTCTAACTTATCGCGAAGCATGCTTTTTCTATCATTTCATCTTTCGAATGTTTATCTGTGGAGTACCCACCCCCTGAAATATACATTTATGAACAACTCTATTCTTCTAAACGTTTCTATCAAGAGATTAGCCAATATACCAAGCCGCTATCACGTTCTAAAAAGGATGTTTCTACTTCATTCCGAGAATCGAACATATTTGTGTGCGGCACACCCTAAAGTAGAAAATATTGGAAAACTGAAAGTGTACACTTTCTTCCTTCCAAACTATCTACCCGTACACCAAATTTCAAATCTCTATTTCATCCCGAAGCACGTTTTCTTATCAATTCACCTTTCGAACGTTTTCCTCTAGAGCACCCCTTTAAAAGAACGTTTTTGAAAAACTATATTCTGCTTGGATGTTTTCATCAAATGATTAGTTCATATACCTGATTTCAAGCCTGAATCAAATTTTAAAAGAGCCGTTTCTCATTTATTCGGTAAATCGAACTATTTGGCGTACAGCACCCCCTTAAGTAGAAAATGTTGGAAATCTGAAATTGCACACTTTTTTCCTTTCGAACTATGTACCCATACACAATATTTGAAGTCTCTACCGTATGGCAAAGTATGCTTTCCTATCATTTCACTTTTCGAACGTTTTGGTGTGGAGCATCCCCTTTAGAGAACGTTCTCGAAAAATTGGATTTTTCCAGGGGGTTTTATCGAAAGATCGACCGGTATACCAAATTGCAAGTCTCTATCTATTCGGGAAGTGCCTAAAAATGGCGTGACAGACAGACAGACAGGCATACGGACAGACATACGGACACTTGGCAATTAGTATATACTAGCCGAATACCCGTTGAAAATCCACGGTCTCGCAATCAGCAACCCCTGAATAATGTATATTTTTGAATAATTCGTGTTTCACATTTATTCGGCAAATCGTATATTTTAGTGTGCAGAAGCCCCTAAAGTAGAAAATATTGGAAAATTTAAATTGCGTACGTCGTCCTTTCGAATTATCTACCAGTACACCAAATTAAAATCTCTATCTCATCCCGAAGCATACTACTTTATCATCTCTCCTTTCGAACGTTTTTTTGGATCACCCCCATAAATGAACATTTTTGAAAAACTCTGTTCGTGTTGTGTTTTTTATCAGATGATTGGCCCATATACCAAATATCAAGCCTCTATCACTTTTAAAAGCAAGAGTGTCTCATTTATTCCGAAAATCGAACATATTAGCGTGCGACACCCCCTAAAGTAGCTAATATTGGCAATCTGAAATTTGCACACATTCTTCCTTTCAAAGAATCTACCAGTACACCAAATTTGATGTCTCTATCTTATTGTGGAGCATGTTTTTCTATCACTTCATATTTAGAACGTTTTTAAGTTTTTCTGTGTTGCACCCCCTTAAATGATCATTTTTGAAAAACCGTAATAATCTTTGGGGTTTTTTATCAAATGATTAACCCATATACTAAATTTCAAGCTTCTATCACACTCTAAAGGAGGCGTTTTTCTGTTGCTCGTGAAATCGAACATTTTAGTGTGCAGCACCCCCTACAATAGCAAATGTTTGTAAACTGAAATTGCGCACTTTCTTCCTTTTAAACTATATACCCGTATACCAAATTTGAAGTCTCTAACTCAGCGCGAAGTATAGTTTTTCTATCATTTCACCCTTAGAATGTTTTTCTCTGGAGTACCCACCCCCTTTAATAAATATATATTTTTGAAAAACTCCATTCTTCTTGGGTTTTCTATCAAATGATTTGCCCATATACCAAATATCAAGCCTCTATCACGTTCTAAAAGGGATATTTCTACTTCATTCCGAAAATCGAACATTTTTGTGTGCAACACCCCCTAAAGTATAAAATATTGGAAAACTGAAATTGTACACTTTCTTCTTTCCAAACTATCTACCCGTACACCAAATTTCAAATCTCTATCTCATCCCGTAGTATGTTTTCTTATCAATTCACCTTTCGAACGTTTTCCTCTAGAGCACATCCTTAAACGAACGTTTTTGAAAAACCATATTCGTCTTGGGTGCTTTCATCAAATTAATTATTAAATTTTATTGCCTCTATTAAATTTGAAAGGATACGTTTCTCATTTATTCGGTACATCGAACATTTTGGGGTGCGACACCCCCTTAAGTATAGAAAATATTGGTTATCTGAAAATGCACACTTTCTGCATTTCGAACGATTCACCCATACACCAAATTTGAAGTCTCTACCTCATCGCAAAGCATGCTCTCCTATCATTTCACTTTTCGAACGTTTTGGTGTGCTGCACCCCCCCTTAAGTAAAAAATATTGGAAATCTGAAATTGCACACTTTCTTACTTTCGAACGATTTACGCATACACCAAATTTGAAGTCTCTATCTCATCGCAAAGCATGCTTTCCCGTCATTTCACTTTTCGAACGTTTTGGTGTGGGGCACCCCCTCTATAGAACGTTTTCAAAAAATTCGATTTTTCCAGGGGGTTTTATCGAACGACCGAGCCGTGTACCAAATTGCAAGTCTCTATCTATTCGGGAAGTGCTTAAAAAAAGCGTGACAGACAGACAGACAGACGGACACTTGGCAATTAGTACATACTAGCCGAATACCCGTTGAAAATCAACGGTCTCGCAATAAGCAACCCCTGAATAATGTAAATTTTTTAATAATTCGCGTTTCACATTTATTCGACAAATCGAATATTTTGGTGTGCAGAACCCTCTAAAGAAGAAAATATTGGGAAACTAAATCTACCCTTACACTACATTAAAGTCTATCTCATCCCGAGGAACTCCTATATTATTATTTCTCCTTTTGAACTTTTTACTGTGAAGCACATCCGTAAATGAACATTTTTGAAAAACTCTGTTTGTCTTGTGTTTTTTATCAGATGAATGACCTAAATACTAAATATAGAGCCTCTATCACATTTAAAAGGAAGCGTGCCTCATTTATTAGGAAAATCGAACATATCAGTGTGCGCACCCCTTAAAGTAGCAAATATTAGAAATATAAAATTTCACACTCTCTTCCTTTCAAACTATACCCGTTACATCAAATTTGAAGTCGCTATCCTATCGAGAAGCATGTTTTTCTATTACTTCACCTTTCGAACGTTTTTCTGTGTAGCACCCCGTAAAAGAACATTTTTGTCAAACTGTATTCATCTTTGTTTGTTTTTTGTCAAATGGTTAGCCCATATACTAAATTTCAAGTCTCTAACACATTGTAAAGGAGGCGTTTTTTTTTGTTCGGTAAATCGAGCATTTTAGTGAGCGGAACCCCCCTACAATAACAAATGTTGAAAAACTGAAATTGCACACTTTCCTCCTTTCCAACTTTTTAGCCGTACACTAAATTTGAAGTCTCTATCTCATCGCGAAGCATACTTTTCTAGCATTTCATCTTTCGAATGATTTTGTGTGGAATACCCATCCCCTTAACTATACATTTTTGAAAAACTCTATTCTTTTTGCGACTTCTGTCAGATTATTTCCCCATATATCAAATATCAAGCCTCTATCACGTTTTAAAAGGGGCGTTTCTCTTTTATTCGGAAAATCGAACATTTTGGTGTGCGGCACCCCCTAAAGTAGAAAATATTGGTAAACTGAAATTGTGCACTTTCTTCTTTTCAAACTATGTACCATTACACCAAATTTCATATTTCTATCTCATTCCAAAATATGGTTTTTTATCAATTCCCTTTTCGAACGTTTTACTCTGGAGCACCCCCTTAAACGAACATTTTTGAAAAACTATATTCGTCTTGGGTATTTCCGTCAAATGATTAGCCCATATACCGAATTTCAAGCCTCTATCAAATTTTAAAGGAGCGTTTTCTCATTTATTCTTCAAATCGAACATTTTGGTGTGCGGCACCTCCTTAAGTAGAAAATATTGGAAATCTGAAATTGCACGCTTTCTTCCTATCGAACGGTTTACCAATACACCAAATTTGAAGTCTCTATCACATCGCAAAGCATGCTTTCCTGTCATTTCACTTTTTGAACGTTTTAGCGTGCAGCACCCCCTTAAGTAGAAAATATTGGAAATCTGAAATTGCACACTTTCTTCCTTTCGAACGATTTACCGATACACCAAATTTGAAGTCACTACCGCATCGCAAAGCATTCTTTCCTATCATTTCACTTTTCGAACGTTTTAGTGTGCGGCACCCCCTTAAGTAGGAAATATTGGACATCTGAAATTCCACACTTTCTTTGTTTCAAACGATTTACCCATACACCAAACTTGAAGTCTCTATCTCTTCGCAAAGCATGCTTTCCCGTCATTTCACTTTTCGAACGGTTTGGTGTGGGGCACCCCCGCTAAAGAACGTTTTCGAAAAATTTGATTTTTCCAGGGGATTTTATCGAACGACCGAGCCGTGTACCAAATTGCAAGTCTCTATCTATTCGGGAAGTGCCTAAAAAAGCGTGACAGACAGACGGACAGACAGACAGACAGACGGACACTTGGCAATTAGAATATACTAGCCGAATACCCGTTGAAAATCAACGGTCTCGCAAAAAGCCATCCCTGAATAATGTAAATTTCATAATAATTCGCGTTTCACATTTATTCGATAAATCGAATATTTTGGTGTGCAGAACCCCCTAAAGGAGAAAATATTGGAAAACTAAATTTTCGCACTTCTTCCTCTGTTTATATTGTGTTTTTTATCAGATGATTGGCCCATATACCAAATATCAAGCCTCTATCACATTTAAAAGGAAGCGTGCCTCATTCATTCAGAAAATCGAACATATTAGTGTGCGCACCCCTTAAAGTAGCAAATATTGGAAATCTGAAATTTCACACTTTCTTCCTTTCAAACTATCTACCCTTACACCAAATTTGATATCTCTATCTCATTTCGAAGCATGGTTTTTTATCAATTCTCTTTTCGAACGTTTGGAACGAATAGATAGAGAGACATCGGCACCCCCTACAATAGCAAATGTTGGAAGACTGAAATTGCACACTTTCTTCCTTTCCAACTTTTTCCCCGTACACCGAATTTGAAGTCTCTATCTCATCGTGAAGCATGCTTTTCTAGCATTTCATCTTTCGAATGTTTTTGTGTGGAGTACCCACACCTTTAACTATACATTTTTTAAAAACTCTATTCTTTTTGTGCTTTCTATGAGATGTTTCGCCCATATACCAAATATAAAGCCTCTATCACGTTTTTAAAGGAGCGTTTCTCCTTTATTCCGAAAATCGAACATTTTGGTGTGCGGCACCTCCTAAAGTAGAAAATATTGGCAAACTGAAATTGTACACTTTCGCCCTTTCAAACTATCTATCCTTACACCAAATCTGATATCTCTATCTCATTCCAAAGCATGGTTTTTTTTATCAATTGACTTTTCTAACGTTTTACTCTGGAGCACCCCCTTAAACGAACATTTTTGAAAAACTGCATTCGTCTTGGGCGTTTTCGTCAAATTATTAGCCCGTATACTAAATTTTAAGCCTCTATTAAATTTTAAAGGCGTATATTCTCATTTATTCGGTAAATCGAACGTTTTGGAGTGCGACACCCCCTTAAGTAGAAAATATTGGAAATCTGAAATTGCACACTTTCTTCCCTTCAAACGATTTACCCATACACCGAATTTGAAGTCTCTATCTCATCGCAAAGCATGCTTTCCTTTCATTTCACTTTTCGAACGTTTTGGTGTGCGCCACCCCCTTAAGTAGAAAATATTGGAAATCTGAAATTCCACACTTTCTTTGTTTCAAACGGTTTACCCATACTCCAAACTTGTAGTCTCTATCTCATCGCAAAGCATGCTCTCCTATCATATCACTTTTCGAACGTTTTGGTGTGCTGCACCTCCCCTAAGGATAAAATATTGGAAATCTGAAATTGCACACTTTCTTCTTTTCGAGTGATTTACCCATATACCAAATTTGAAGTCTCTATCTCATCGCAAAGCATGCTTTCCCGTCATTTCACTTTTCGAACGTTTTGGTGTGGGGCACCCCCTCTATAGAACGTTTTCGAAAAATTCGATTTTTCCAGGGGGTTTTATCGAACGACCATGCCGTGTACCAAATTGCAAATCTCTATCTATTCGGGAAGTGCCCAAAAAAGCGTGACAGACAGACGGACAGACGGACACTTGGCAATTAGTATATACTAGCCGCATACCCGTTGAAAATCAACGGCCCGTTTCTTATTTATTCGACAAATCGAACATTTAGTTTTGAGGCACACCCAAAAGTTCAAAATATCGGAAAACTGAAATTGCACATGTTCTTCCTTTCGAACTATCTACCTGTACACCAAATTTGAAGTCTGTATCTTATTTCGAAGCATGTTTTTTTTTATCAATTCACATTTCGAACGTTTTCCTCTGGAGAACCCCCTTAAACGAACATTTTTGAAAAATTATATTCGTTTTGGGTATTTTCATCAAATGATTAGGCTATATATAAAATTTTGAGCCTCTATCAAATTTTAAAGGGGCCGTTTCTCATTTATTCGGAAAATCGAACATTTTTGTGTGCGGCACAACCTTAAGTAGAAAATATTGGAAATCTGAAATTACACACTTTCTTCCTTTCGAACGGTTTACCTATATACCAAATTTAAAGTCCCTATCTTATCGCAAAGCAGGCGTTCCTATCATTTCACTTCTCGAACGTTTTGGTGTGCGGCACCCCCTTGAGTAGAAAATATTGGAAATCCGAAAATGCACACTGTCTGCCTTTCGAACGATTTACCCATACACCAAATCTGAAGTCACTATCTCATCGCAAAGCATGCTTTCCTATCATTTCATTTTTCGAACGTTTTGGTGTGGAGCACCCCCTGTAGACGGAAAATCGAACATTTTTGTGTGCGGCACCCCCTTAAGTAGAAAATATTGGAAATCTGAAATTCCACACTTTCTTTGTTTCAAACGATTTACCCATACTCCAAACTTGTAGTCTCTATCTCATCGCAAAGCATGCTCTCCTATCATATCACTTTTCGAACGTTTTGGTGTGCTGCACCTCCCCTAAGGATAAAATATTGGAAATCTGAAATTGCACACTTTCTTCCTTTCGAGTGATTTACCCATATACCAAATTTGAAGTCTCTATCTCATCGCAAAGCATGCTTTCCCGTCATTTCACTTTTCGAACGTTTTGGTGTGGGGCACCCCCTCTATAGAACGTTTTCGAAAAATTCGATTTTTCCAGGGGGTTTTATCGAACGACCGAGCCGTGTACCAAATTGCAAGTCTCTATCTATTCGGGAAGTGCCTAAAAAAGCGTGACAGACAGACGGACAGACAGACAGACAGACGGACACTTGGCAATTAGTATATACTAGCCGAATACCCGTTGAAAATCAACGGTCTCGCAAAAAGCCATCCCTGAATAATGTAAATTTTATAATAATTCGCGTTTCACATTTATTCGACAAATCGAATATTTTGGTGTGCAGAACCCCCTAAAGGAGAAAATATTGGAAAACTAAATTTTCGCACTTCTTCCTCTGTTTATATTGTGTTTTTTATCAGATGATTGGCCCATATACCAAATATCAAGCGTCTATAACATTTAAAAGGAAGCGTGCCTCATTTATTCAGAAAATCGAACATATTAGTGTGCGCACCCCTTAAAGTAGCAAATATTGGAAATCTGAAATTTCACACTCTCTTCCTTTCAAACTATCTACCCTTACACCAAATTTGATATCTCTATCTCATTTCGAAGCATGGTTTTTTATCAATTCTCTTTTCGAACGTTTCGAACGAATAGATAGAGAGACATCGGCACCCCCTACAATAGCAAATGTTGGAAGACTGAAATTGCACACTTTCTTCCTTTCCAACTTTTTAACCGTACACCGAATTTGAAGTCTCTATCTCATCGTGAAGCATGCTTTTCTAGCATTTCATCTTTCGAATGTTTTTGTGTGGAGTACCCACACCTTTAACTATACTTTTTTTAAAAACTCTATTCTTTTTGTGCTTTCTATGAGATGTTTCGCCCATATACCAGATATAAAGCCTCTATCACGTTTTTAAAGGAGCGTTTCTCCTTTATTTCGAAAATCGAACATTTTGGTGTGCGGCACCCCCTAAAGTAGAAAATATTGGTAAACTGAAATTGTACACTTTCGCCCTTTCAAACTATCTATCCTTACACCAAATCTGATATCTCTATCTCATTCCAAAGCATGTTTTTTTTTATCAATTAACTTTTCGAACGTTTTTCTCTGGAGCACCCCCTTAAACGAACATTTTTGAAAAACTGTATTCGTCTTGGGCGTTTTCGACAAATTATTAGCCCATATACCAAATTTTAAGCCTCTATCAAATTTTAAAGGCATATTTTCTCAATTATTCGGTAAATCGAACGTTTTGGTGTGCGACACCCCCTTAAGTAGAAAATATTGGAAATCTGAAATTGCACACTTTCTTCCCTTCGAACGATTTGCCCATACACCGAATTTGAAGTCTCTATCTCATCGCAAAGCATGCTTTCCTATCATTTCACTTTTCGAACGTTTTGGTGTGCGGCACCCCCTTAAGTAGAAAATATTGGAAATCTGAAATTCCACACTTTCTTTGTTTTATTTGGTTTACCCATACTCCAAACTTGAAGTCTCTATCTCATCGCAAAGCATGCTCTCCTATCATATCACTTTTCGGACGTTTTGGTGTGCTGCACCCCCCCCCCCCCCCCTTTTAAGGATAAAATATTGGAAATCTGAAATTGCACACTTCCTTCCTTTCGAGTGGTTTACCCATATACCAAATTTGAAGTCTCTATCTCATCGCAAAGCATGCTTTCCCGTCATTTCACTTTTCGAACGTTTTTGTGTGGGGCATCCCCTCTATAGAACGTTTTCGAAAAATTCGATTTTTCCAGGGGGTTTTATCGAACGACCGAGCCGTGTACCAAATTGCAAGTCTCTATCTATTCGGGAAGTGCCTAAAAAAGCGTGACAGACAGACGGACAGACAGACAGACAGACGGACACTTGGCAATTAGTATATACTAGCCGCATACCCGTTGAAAATCAACGGTCTCGCAAAAAGCCATCCCTGAATAATGTAAATTTTATAATAATTCGCGTTTCACATTTATTCGACAAATCGAATATTTTGGTGTGCAGAACCCCCTAAAGGAGAAAATATTGGAAAACTAAATTTTCGCACTTCTTCCTCTGTTTATATTGTGTTTTTTATCAGATGATTGGCCCATATACCAAATATCAAGCGTCTATAACATTTAAAAGGAAGGGTGCCTCATTTATTCAGAAAATCGAACATATTAGTGTGCGCACCCCTTAAAGTAGCAAATATTGGAAATCTGAAATTTCACACTCTCTTCCTTTCAAACTATCTACCCTTACACCAAATTTGATATCTCTATCTCATTTCGAAGCATGGTTTTTTATCAATTCTCTTTTCGAACGTTTTGGTGTGCGGCACCCCCTTAAGTAGAAAATATTGGAAATCTGAAATTCCACACTTTCTTTGTTTTAAACGGTTTACCCATACTCCAAACTTGAAGTCTCTATCTCATCGCAAAGCATGCTCTCCTATCATATCACTTTTCGAACGTTTTGGTGTGCTGCACCCCCCCCTTAAGGATAAAATATTGGAAATCTGAAATTGCACACTTCCTTCCTTTCAAGTGATTTACCCATATACCAAATTTGAAGTCTCTATCTCATCGCAAAGCATGCTTTCCCGTCATTTCACTTTTCGAACGTTTTGGTGTGGGGCACCCCCTCTATAGAACGTTTTCGAAAAATTCGATTTTTCCAGGGGGTTTTATCGAACGACCGAGCCGTGTACCAAATTGCAAGTCTCTATCTATTCGGGAAGTGCCTAAAAAAAGCGTGACAGACAGACGGACAGACGGACAGCCAGACAGACGGACACTTGGCAATTAGTATATATAATAATAATAGATAGATAGATACTAGCCGAAAACCCGTTGAAAATCATCGGTCTCGCAATAAGCAATCCCTGAATAATGTAAATTTTATAATAATTTGCGTTTCACATTTATTTGATAAGTCGAATATTTTGGTGTGTAGAACCCCCTAAAGAAGAAAATATTGGGAAACTAAATTTGCGCATTTTTTCCTCTGTTTGCTTTGTGTTTTTATCAGATGATTGGCCCATATACCAAATATCAAGTTTCTATCACATTTAAAAGGAAGCGTACCTCATTTATTCGGGAAATCGAACATATTTGTGTGCGCACCCCTTAAAGTAGCAAATATTGGAAATCTGAAATTTCACACTTTCTTCCTTTCAAACTCTCTACCCTTACACCAAATTTGATATCTCTATCTCATTTCGAAGCATAGCTTTTTATCAATTCACTTTTCGAATGTTTCACTCTGGAGCACCCCCTTAAACGGACATTTTTGAAAAACTATATTCTTCTTGCGTGTTTCCGTCAAATGATTAGCCCATATACCTAATTTCAAGCCTCTATCAAATTTTAAAGGAGCGTTTTCTCATTTTTTCTGAAAATCGAACATTTTGGTGTGCGGCACCCCCTTAAGTAGAAAATATTGGAAATCTGAAATTGCACACTTTCTTCCTTTTGAACGATTTACCCATACACCAAATTTGAAGTCTCTACCTCATCGCAAAGCATGATTTCCTATCATTTCACTTTTCGAACGTTTTAGTGTGCGGCACCCCCTTAAGTAGAAAATATTGGAAATTTGAAATTGTACACTTTCTTCCTTTTGAATGATTTACCTATACACCAAATTTGAAGTCTCTATCTCATCGCAAAGCATGCTTTCCCATCATTTCACTATTTGAACGTTTTGGTGTGGGGCACCCCCCCCCCCCCCCCCTCTAAAGAACGTTTTCTAAAAATTTTATTTTTTCAGGGGTTTTTAACGAACAACTGAGCCATGTACCAATTTGCAAGTCTCTATCTATTCAGGATGTGCCTAAAAAAAGCATGGCAGACAGACAGACGGACGGACACTTGGCAATTAGTATATATATATAGATAGATATATAGATAGATAGATAGATAGATAGATATATGGAGTTTGTGGTACTGTATGTGTTTATGTGCAGTAAATTTATGTACTAATATAAGTGAAGCACTTACTTTTCAACTAAACTTTCGAGACCCTAGCTTTTCAAAGTGCCAAGACGAGTTAATTTATGTTGAAGGGGAGAAAGGATTATATATATATTATGAACGATATCTTGAATTGACCTTTTGTACCCTATTATTCAAATGGACTCAACCTTCTGTCATGCGCAGAAGTGTCCAGGGCTTCTGTCATGCGCAGAAATGTCCAGGACTTCTGTCATGCGCAGAAGTGTCAATGGCCCGAAAAATAAACTTGAACTTGAATTTGGGGTCAAAACACTTGCTTTTTTCTAATAAATTGACTTCTGAATGACATTAAGACTGTAATTGACCTCTAAATGGCATTGGATTGTAAATAATATGACGTTCGCGTTTTGAATATTATAATGGCATGCTACTCTGTTACCAAGTTCCTTTGACATATGACCTTCAAATGACATTGAAATTCTGAGATCAAGTTGAATGAGCAGAAAAATGACCTTGAACTTGAGTCAGAGGTGAAAATATTCCCGTTTTTAATAAATTGACCTCTGAATGACATTGGGAATGCCTGCAGCGGATACTTCTAAAGGAGGCATACTTAGTCTATGACCTTTAAATGATATTGAAACTATTGAATCACGTTCAGTTGTCCAAAATATGACCTTGAACTTGGGTGAGAGGTCAAAAAAGGTATTTTATTTTATAATTTACCCTCTACATGACATTGAAAATACTTGTGAAGAAAATTCTCACAGAATTTCGCATAAAATTGTTATATAGTGTCTTGATATAATCTTCAAATGACATTGAATAATATTTTATTCGATTTCAGGACTAAATATCCATAGGTTTTCAAATGTTTCATTTATGGATTTACTCCAGCTTTTCTTTTCATTCACCAGTTGTAGACGTAGTGAATCTTATAGAAATAGAAATAGAAAATAGAAATCTTACGACTTCATATTTTTCAATTTGACTTCATTTTCTCTGTATATGAAAGATTAATGAGCTGTTAATACGAATAATTATACGTTAAAGAATAATTATACGATTGATTATTAAATGTTAATGTATACAGTACACATGTGTGTAACAATGTAAAAATAATCTACACTGTAATCCTTAAAGTTTATTTATCTTTCCATCTGTACAAATCTACGCTATTCATAACAGCTTAACTAAATTTGATTATGATAAAACTGGCTACTAGGAAGCGATAATTAGGGTTTTAGAAATCAACATATTTGTTCTCGGGGGTGTTCCGGAACATTAAACATTCTATTCAAGCTTAAAATCTATTTTCAGATGTCGTATAGGCTAGAAATTTAATACATGGTCGGGTAAAACACTACTGATTATATATAGTTTACTAAAATTTAAAACTTTACATTTTAGGAGGTGCCGATACTCACCAAAATGTTCGAATTGTGGAAAAAAACATGAAATTTCAGGTTTATTAAGCTACGAATCTGAAACCAAAACTGTACAAAGGAAAAGCATATGATAAGAACAACATGGACAATTGCTGTTTTCAAATATCTATTATTTTAAGGGGTGTTATAGACAAAAAGGTTCGAATTTTCAACTGAATGTCCAACTCTATGTATATTGAAGCATGGAACTGGAAGTTGGTGCAAAAGTATATAGATCTTATACTCGCAATAAAACCAGCATATTGCCGTTTTCAAACATTTATCATTTTTGGGGGGTGTTATAACACACTTATTTTGTTACTTGATCTTATTAGAAATTTATATGAAAGGCCTTATGTATAGGACTTATTAGAAATTTGTATGAAAAGGCCTTAGTTATAGGCCTTATTAGAAACGTATATGAAATGCCTTAGTCATAGGTCTTATTAGAAATTTATATGAAAGGCCTTATGTATAGGCCTTATTAGAAATTTGTATGAAAAGGCCTTAGTTATAGGTCTTATTAGAAACGTATATGAAATGCCTTAGTCATAGGTCTTATGAGAAATTTATATGAAAGCTCTTATGTATAGGCCTTATTAGAAATTTGTATGAAAAGGCCTTAGTTATAAGCCTTATTAGAAATGTATATGAAATGCCTTAGTCATAGGTCTTATTAGAAATTTATATGAAAGGCCTTATGTATAGGCCTTATTAGAAATTTGTATGAAAAGGCCTTAGTTATAAGTCTTATTGGAAACGTATATGAAATGCCTTAGTCATAGGTCTTTTTAGAAATTTATATGAAAAACCTTATGTATAGGCCTTATTAGAAATTTGTATGAAAAGGCCTTAGTTATAAGCCTTATTAGAAATGTATATGAAATGCCTTAGTCATAGGTCTTATTAGAAATTTATATGAAAGGCCTTATGTATAGGCCTTATTAGAAATTTGTATGAAAAGGCCTTAGTTATAAGTCTTATTGGAAACGTATATGAAAGGCCTTAGTCATAGGTCTTATTAGAAATTTATAGGAAAGGATTTAGTTATAGCCCTTAATAGAAATTTATATTCTATTTTTAACACGCATTCTGTGCTCTATAATTCTAAAAGGCTAATTGTATGGTCCCGATGATGAAATTCCAGTTTAAGTTTTAAGATATTCATGTTCGAGTGGTGGTGATAGTAGTAAAAGTACTAAAAAGTCAATTCTAGTTTAACTTAGTATTTTGTGAATGCAAATATAGCTCTGAATGGTGGCAATTCTAATTAAAATTTCATGGGTAATTGTGGGCACTGTGGTGGGCCTTTGCAACTGCACACTTGGCCATGAAGGAGAGCAAGAGTTCAATTTATTGAAAAACACTTCCCAACGGTGAAGTTTTCGGCAATGATGTTTACAATGACGTTTACAATGACTTTTCGGTCACCATGAATGAGTAACATGCATCCAAAGATCGTTTGTAGCAAATGTGCCGGAGAAAAATAGAGAATTCCTAAAATATGTCCTCACTTTCAGAGGTGATTTAAGATTTTAACAATGCGATATTTGTATACCTCCAAAATGGGTTGATTTTACCTTTCTCTACAATTTGCGCCTTTGTGTTCTAGCTTCCATTTAAATTCCAGCCCGTGTTCTATCGACGACTTTTAAATTTGACGTGGAAATTTTTTTATTTTGGGACGTGGAAATTTTTTTTTTCCATAAATTAAAATATCCATTTAAAATATCCATAAATTAAAATAGTCATTTTTAAATTATTTTTAACCATTTTTAATTATTTTTGTCCATTATATTTTTATATCCATATTACTTTTAACCACTTTTAAATTATTTATATGATTTTAATGAATTATTTTTAACTCTCTCGCTGTCTAAATCAAAACCTTACAAACTGCAGTCGATGCAATTCCCGCACGCTAACTTCCTGCACGCTAATTTAAATTTTATAATGACCATATGCTAAGCTCTTAATTTCATCATCCTCATTCCATCGTTCCATCGTTCCATCATTTAAAATATCCATAAAATTAAAATATCCATTTAAAATATCCATAAATTAAAATATCCATTTAAAATATCCATAAATTAAAATATCCATTTAAGAAATCCATATCTTTCCATCATTTAAAATATAAGTATAGTAATTTCACCCGATGTATACAATACATCACCACAATTCAATCCACCAAAATTCAATCATTTAAATTTTATAATGACCATATGCTAAGCTCTTAATTCCATCATCTATATAATAAAAGGCAATGTCTGTGTGTCTGTGTGTCTGTCTTATACACTATACGTTTCGCGACCGCGCGTCGGAGAGCTACGAAATTTGGCAATCGGAGACCCGGGGGGGAGGGAAGGGGACACGTGAAAACCGATTTTTAAAATTTTAATTATTTTTTTATTTATTTAATGTTTTATGCGATTTCGACCGTTTTTTGCCCTTTTTGCCCTTTTTTCTCCACGATCCAGACATCGTAGAAAAAAACAAATTACACCATCGGAAAGAGCAGAGAATTTCGAGTAAAAATATATCAATTTCAAATCTGAATTTCGATTTCTAATATTTTTTAAAGATTTTAAAACAAAAGTCACTTTTTGCTCAAGAAAACGATTTTTGGTTTTTAAATTCTCGCATCGTGAAAAGTACTCATAATTTCGACTAATAATTTACATTTTCAGAAAGGTCAAACATCTGGCATTCTTACAAGTCTAATCTGGTCCAGAAATAATGAAAATTGCCTTCAGGATCGCAATTTTAAAGACGTCATGATTTTAAATTTCTCGCCGTTCCGCTCGGCGTGACGCTTCGTTTCTCCCCCGCTGAAGCAGGGAAGGTGGTAGGTGGGGACGTCAAGGTGGAGGTGACGTCACGGTTCTGAATAGAGCGCCTTTGCTCTATATAAATTATTATATTTATATTTTAAATGATGGGACGATCTGGATTTTTTAAATGTATATTTTAACTTTTGGATATTTTAATTTTATGGATATTTTAAATGATGGAACAATGAAACAATGGAATGAGGATGATGGAATTAAGCATATGGTCATTTTAAATTGCAAATTAGCGCGCGGGAAGTTAGCGGTAGGCCCGGGTTCGATTCCCGCCACTGCCAAAACTGCCGCCGTGTTTACGTGGAATACGATCACGTTAAATATGTGGGTCCGTAAGTCCTTCCGAGAGGTTGGTGGTAGGGGAAGGAGGATACGGCCCCTGTGGATGCCTCCCCCACTGGGTTCCCGTCTAAATTGGGTGAATATGTAGAAAGTTATGGAGATTGTCGCGGAGGGCGCGGCAGCCCAGTGGTTAGCGCGCGGGAATTGCACTCAGTAGGCCCGGGTTCGATTCCCGCCACTGCCAAAACTTACGCCACGTTCACGCAGAGTACGATCACGTTAAACATGTGGGTTCGTGAGTCCTTCCGAGAGGTTGGTGGTAGGGGAAGGAGGGTACGGTCTAAATTGGGTGAATAAAAAGAAAGTTATGGAGATTGTCGCGGAGGGCGAAGTAGCCCAGTGGTTAGCGCGCGGGAATTGCACGCGGTAGGCCCGGGTTCGATTTCCGCCACTGACATGGAGTACGATCACGTTAAACATATGGGTCCGTATGTTTTTCCGAGAGGTTGGTGGTAGGGGAAGGAGGGTACGTTCCCTGTGGATGCCTCCCCCACTGGGTTCCGGTCTAAATTGGGTGGCACATCCTGGCCGTCCAACCAGTTACCAGGCCCGGGTTCGATTCCCAAAATTGCCGCCGTGTTTACGCGGAGTACGAGCACGTTAAACATGTGGGTCCGTGAGTCCTTCCGAGAAATTGGTGGTAGGGGAAGGAGGGTACGGTCTAAATTGGATGAATAAAAAGAAAGTTATGGAGATTGTCGCGTAGGGCAAAGTAGCCCAATGGTTAGCGCGCGGAAATTGCACTCGGTAGGCCCGGGTTCGATTCCCAAAATTGCCGCTGTGTTTACGCGGAGTACGATCACGTTAAACATGTGGGTCTGTAAGTCCTTCCGAGAGGTTGGTGGTAGGGGAAGAAGGGTACGGTCCCTGTGGATGCTTCTCCCACTTGGTTCCGGTCTAAATTGGGTGAATAAAAAATAAGTTATGAAGAATATCGCGGAGGGTGAAGTACCCCAGTGGTTAGTGCGCGGGATTTGCACTTGGTAGGCCCGGGTTCGATTCCCAAAATTGCCGAATAAAAATAAAGTTATGGAGATTGTCGCGGATGGCACGGTAGCCCAGTGGTTAGCGCGCGGGAATTTCACTCGGTAGGCCCGGGTTCGATTCCCGCCATTGCCAAAACTGCAGCCGTGTTCACGCGGAGTACGATCACGTTAAACGTGTGGGACTGCAAGTCCTTCCGAGAGGTTTGTGGTAGGGGAAGGAGGGTACGGTCTCTTTGGATGCCTCCCCCATTGGGTTCCGGTCTAAATTGTGTGGCACTTCCTGACCTTCCAAGCAGTTACCTTACACCTTTCTGGTAGGTCGCGCCAACGAGTTTGCCACGGTCAGAATTTTCAAGGGTAGCGAACAGGCTGGTCGCCAAAGGCGGCTAGTTTAAAATATAACGTTGTTTTCTAATCCGATGCATGCCAGAAACGGTCGCCATAGAAACGCCTCGTGCCCATGTGGGGAAGTTGGAAGTTGGCCCTCTTCGCCGTGAAGTTCTCGTTCTTTAAAATCAGGATTGGACTGTCATTTATAATTATTTCTTGACCAGATTGGGCTTGTAAGAAAGCCTGAACTTTGAGCTTTCTAAAAATGTAAATTATTAGTCGAAATCAACGGAACTTTTCCCGAAGCGAGAATTTAAAAATGAAAGTTCGTTTTTTTTTAGCCGAAAGTGACTTTTGTTTAAAATCTTTAAAAATATTAGAATTTTTCCCTGAGATTTAAAATCGATATATTTTTACTCGTAATAATTGTCTTCTCCTTCCAATGGTGTGATTTGTTTTTTTCTACGACGTCTGGATGGTGGAGAAAAAAGGGGGGAAATGGGGAAAAACGGTCGAAATCGCCTAAAACATTAAATAACAAAAAAAAAATAATTCAAATTTTAAAAATCGGTTTTCACGTTCCCCCCCCCCCCCCCCCACACCACCACCACCCTCCCGGGTCTCCGATTGCCAAATTTCGTAGATCTCCGCCGCGGTGTCGCTGAACCTATAGTGTATAAGACACACAGACATTGCCTTTTATTATTTAAGATATCACCCGTAATCTAGACTCCAGAGCTAAATAATGTTGCGTTAAAAAAATTCAGCCATTCTTAATCAACTCATCTTACAGCTTGATTTGTTTGCACTCTGGTGACGTTAAAATTAGGCTTCGCTGTAGATATAATCAAAGTTTGATGATCATTTAAACTAAAAAATATTGTAATTGCGCTGGCACAGAATAAAGATGCACAGAAAAAAAAATAAAGTGGCTTTAAGACAGATGCAACATTAAATCTAAATTTAAAAGAACTGTAAAAATCACGATTTTTAATCTGGGAAAAAAAATGGATGGCATATTTTATTTTGAATGGGTCACGTGATCTCTTCATAATATATGTATAATTATTATTTTAATTTTTATGTAAGAATACTACCGAACATATTTTATTGAAATTTGTGTCCTATATTTTATGGGATAATTTGAGTATATCTTAAAATTTTCGAAGCAATTTGTGAATTTTAACTTTGCTTAAAAAATTATAAATTTGCTTAAAAAAATAGGTCCCATAGGGTTTAATGTATTTCATTTTTTCAACCCTGGTTCAATCCAAAACTAATTGGGTGATATTATTCATTTGCATTTACATATGTCCCACAGACCGTCTCAACAACATACTAAAATTTTATTTTGATCTAGTCATTTTTACGGTATTTATCTTGCGAACGGACAGACAGGCAGACAAACATACAGACAGACAAACAGACAGAATGACCAAAGTCATGAACACTTTTCAACTATGCTGTAACGTATTAACAACGACAACAAAAAAAGGATGTACGCAGCACATGACTTTCCCTACATAAAACAATGCCCAAACGGTTACCTTACACCTTTCTGGTAGGTCGGACGGTCTGGGTCTCAACAACAACATAAAACAATGCCTCCCTTTCAAAACGCAATTACGTTACAAAACGCTAGACCTCTAACGAGACAATCCTGTTACACAAACAGTTGAACTGTATTCCGAATCAAAAATATAAATTATGTAAATTTTCCCAAGACAGCCTATCAAATAAACAAAAGTTAATATTCTAAGATATTGATTTTTCGTCGATTTGGCGTCACTTTTGTTAATTTGGCGGCAATTTCGTCAATTTGGCGACATTAAAAATTCGCCAAGGTGATATTTTGTAAAATCGTATTGATCTGAAAAGTGAGCTTATTTGCCAATTACGTTTTTTTAGCAAGTTTGTTTAAAAAACAACAATATGTCGAAAAAGGTTAATGTTAGCGTTTTAAAATTTATGTCATTTATTTCTCTAATGAAAAATTACGTATAGAATGATTATTTGATTATTTGTTTTAACTTTATTGAATATCCTGATTATTTTTCATCGAAAATTGGTGAGGGTCTTCTGATCGTTCGCTCGCGTTTAAACTCAATAGTGTTGTAGTATACTATGATTTTAATGGTCGTACCAAATTTCAATCGAAACGCTCCATTCGTTCATGAGATATCGCTTTCGAAACTTCCAGGCATACACACATATATGCATACTCTAACACACACACACACACACACACACACTAAAATATACCCGCACATATACTAACATACATACGCACAGACATGAACATACACACATATATACACACATGCACACTGCCGACCGTCCACTTTGCTGCTCTATGTCTAAGGATGAGCCGGACGGTCTGGGCTTTCGACACACACACACTGATATACACACATACATATACGCAGACATCACCTCAAGAACGTTCCATTCAATTTCAGCGATGCTTGAAACGTGCTCCTTCGTCGAAAACTCTGAATTCGAATTTTCGACACTGTCACAATACTTATTCTATGCATTATATTGTGTATGTAAGGAAAATAAAAACAGGGACGCCTCAAGTTGATTAGAATAATTGGTGGATAATAAATTGTGGGACAGTTAAAATTAAAATGAAATACAAACATTCCAAATTATCAAAATCGGACTCTTGTAAACTTAGTTCGTCTTTTTTATTTTTTATTTTTTTACTTTCTCTGCAATACATGGTAATGTATAGGGAAAGTATTGGAATCATACCGAAAATCACAACTCGAGTTTTCGAAGGATCTAACGTTTCGAAACCTCTAGAATACGAAAAAACTATTTTTACCGTAACGTCTCTGTGTGTGTCTATCTGTGCAATGTATGTATCCACTCTAACTAAAAAATTACTGGACCGAATTTCATAAAATTTGGTAGGTAAGTCACTTGGGTGAGACACTGGTGCTGATTAGTTTTTGGTAGGATTCGTAAAAACAGAACCCGCCTTTTTTTGCGGAATGATCCGTAAAAATTTCATGTATCCATTCTAGCTAAATTACTAATGGACCAAATTTCACAAAATTTGGTAAATAAGTTACTTGTAGGATAGTCTGGTGCTGATTAGGTTTTGGTATGATTCGGAAAAGAACAACCTGCCCTTTTTTACGAAATGGGCCCCCAAATATCGCCAAAATCTAAAAAGAAAAAAGACTACGTGTGCTCAAATGTATCGAATAAATTCTTGTTTTATACGCAATTTTTAACAAGGAAAAGAATATAATACACTCCATTATGCTTTAGGACTAACCGTTCTCAAGATATTTGAGATTTCTTGCATTTTTGTTAAGCCGATTTCGGAAAAATGTCCAATTACCAAATAAAACAAGAATTGAATTAAAAATGCAAATTTAGTGTTATTTGATGCAATTTTTAACTCAATCTAATGAATTATTAAAGAAATAAAGAAAATATGAATTTGAATCTGTAGGGAAAGTCATGTGCTGCCCACATCAGATTTTCTTATTTTACAGTCACTGGAGGAAAGGGGAGAGGGGTAAAATACAGTTGTTTTTTGCTGTGGAAAATTAATGGACAACAATTGTGAATGTGTTTTTCAGATATGCAAAACTTCAGCCCAAATTCAGGAAAAATAACTCAAATTAATTAGGAAACAATTGGCAAAATGTGGGGGGTTGAAATTGAAAATATGCTAAAAGTAATCGAGTGGGATAACAAAATATCGGGTTTATCAAATCTGAAAAAAAATATATTGGATATTTTATTTTTGAAGTCAGTATCCCGTAACGAATCTAGTGTTGCGAAAATAGAATTTCCTAAAGTTATGACCACGCTAATCTCAGAAATTAGAAGATCTGTTCGGAGGATCTAGGACCGGGTTAGCACTTTTTATGGGTTCGTCAGCACGAAATAACCGATATACCTACAATAGCCTGGCCGCAAGCAATCTTGTTATGCAGTACAATTTTGCAAATATTTATGCTGGTCTTCCGATTCAAAATTGAGCTTAGATTGTACAAGGCTGCAACGATCTGCTAGATATAATTTTGAGAATCATACCACAGCTTTTCGGAGAACATGTAATTTAAAATGTTGGCGTCTCACCGCCGAGTGACAGTCAGTCATATGATATGATGACATCGGTTTTTATCTTAACCCATACATAGATTAACACTGGCTCGTTTGCACAAATTCTTTAAAGGTGATTCTGCCGTCAGTCTTCCTTTTTCCTCCCGGAAGTGTGGGCAATTCCGTCCGGTTCGGAAGTACCGGCTTTTCCAGTTGATGTGCTAAAAGTGTGCCCAAATGTCAACCTGAAAGGTGCACGAGATATCTTATCAGAAAGGTAAGTGGAGATAGTCACTTGTGGTATTTCTATAGTTGTCGTACTTTCTCATATTATTGCATGCAGCAACAGTTATTTCCCCAAAAATGTTCGAATTACGCATTTTAATGAAATAACACGTTTTAAAACCACCTGAACCTATTTTGAACACTTTTGGCAATATGTCCGCCCGTCTGTGTGTGTGTGTGGAGATGATATCTCACGAACGAATGGAGCATTTTGAGTGAAATTTGGTGTAAAAATTACAATCTGTGAATACTGGAAGCTTATTGATTTTAAACGGAATTGAATGTTCGAACGATCCCTCCCTACCCCCTACCCCCAAAATTTCGAATGAAATTCTGAATAATATCTTCAAGAAATCAAAACCTTCAATAATGTTACCCAAATAATTATTTCTTATGTAATATTTACTGTCTCATATGTAATTTTGAGAAAGTATTGCTTTCACGAAAATTTTCGATTTCGAGAATTTGATGCCACAAGTTTTAAGACATTCCTGAACACGTTTTCTACTATTTTTGGAGTGATGTCCGTCTGTCTGTCTGATGTCTGCGGTCGATTTCTTGCATACACGGTAGCAGCCACAAATATTAACCGATTTTCACGAAACTTTATATCCGACTTTGTTATAAAAAAAAAATATCTAGAACTGGATAGACCCTTTTTAAATTCGAGTGAAAACTTCGAAATTTTTTCGAAATGTTATATTTTTTATCATGGCAGCATAGAAACATGGCAGCATAGGATAAAATGTGACATAATTATTTATACGAGGGTTTATTTATTGCTCAATAATCACGAGGCTGTGCTTCAATCATAAATTGTATTGATGTGTAAAATAGCTGCGGTACAATTGTACAATTTTTTTGTTTGTGACGTCATTCGCCCAGAGAGGGTACATTGTCAGTATGGTATCAATCGAAAAAAATTTTTCAAGCCCATTAAAGTGAAAAGTAACACGCTATAGTTGTAATCAATCGGACCCACGACAACGATTTTTCAAAATTTTTCTTGTGAAATTTGAAAAAAAGACAGAATTCTAGTATGAGAAAATGGAGTTGAACCATATTACTCCAGTTCATATTTCATTAGAAAACGATTGCACAAACTATCTCACCAGTCTGCGAAGTATGATCTTGATAACTGAAGACTGAATCGAATTTCATGCGTGGATATATTACTTGAAGAAAATAGAGATAGGATTTCTATTTATTCGCGAGATTAGAATTTGAATGATTCGAATCCTAAAGCGTTCATACAGTTAATTGCTGTGAAAAGCAATAAATGTCTGAACAACGATAATTTTCTAAGTAGTCGATAGAACAAACAATTTTATGAGGATTCTATTGTTTATTATCATTTTATTCTAATTCTATTTTTTCTGATTTTAATTTATATCCTAAACTTCTCACCTTTCATTCCGAAGAATCGCATACTCACGATTGGCCAGATCTATAAGAAGGGCTGACTTTAGAATGACGGCTCTGTCATTCTGCAGAGTTCGCGCTCGTGCGTGTTTTGATCGTCCATGGAAGGTAGTAGCTTCGAGAGTTACAGCCTGCAATCTTGTGAGTATATATATTGAGTAGTAGTTTGATCATCATAGGTTCAGAATGAAAGTCAGTTTAGTAATAAGTTGGGTTTGAATTTTATTATAGATTAGTATGTCTCGGGTAGAATTTGTAATACTAGTATTATAGATCATTTGTATATAGATTTGTAATATATATATATATATATGTGTGTGTATATTATATATATATATATACATGGTCCACTCAATACGTCTCCGGCCTAACTAAGAAAAGCAATTTTTTTTTTAGAAATTCGACTTATTCATCAACATACTCTCCTGCAAGAGTGATACATTCATTCCAACGCTCCTCTAGCTTTTCGATGCCTTTTTTGTAGAACGATTTGTCTTTGCTCTCAAAATAGGACTCAGTTTCAGCAATCACTTCTTCATTTGAGCCAAATTTCTGTCCATGGAGCATCTTTTTGATGTCTGCAAAACGCCAATAGTCGCTAGTGGCCAGATCTGGAGAGTACGGCGGGTGGGGAAGCAATTCGAAGCGTAATTCATATAATTTAACCATCGTTTTCATCGACTTGTGACACGGGGCATTGTCTTGGTGGAACAGCACTTTTTCTTTTGCATGTGAGGCCGTTTTTTCTTGATTTCTACACTCAATCGATCCAATAATGCCATGTAATATTCGCTATTGATAGTTTTACCTTTCTCAAGATAGTCTATGAACAAAATACCATGCGCGTCCCAAAATACGGATGCTATAACCTTGCCAGCTGACTTCTGGGTTTTGGGTCACTTTGGACGACTTTCACTGGCTGCTATCCACTCAGCTGACGATCTTTTTGAATCAGGTGAGTAGTAATGGATCCATGTTTCATCCATTGTCACATACCGACGCAAGAAATCCTTCTTATCTCGCGTGAACAGCTCCAAACAGCGCTCTGAATCGTCGACGCGTTGTTGTTTTTGGTCCGGTGTGAGCAAACGCGGCACCCACTTCGAAAGCAACTTACGCATGCTCAAATTTTTGTGTAAAATTGTAAACACTACCTTTTGATATCTTTAAGGTGTCAGCTATCTCACGCAACTTCACTTTACGGTCTCTCAAAACTATTTTGTGGACTTTTTTTTATGTTTTCTGGAACAACTGCCGATTTTGGGCGACCAGAGCGTTTAGCATTATCGGTGTTTGTACGACCGCGTGTAAATTCAGCATACCAGTCAATAATAGTTGATTTCCCTGGTGCAGAGTCTCCATAACGCTTATCAAGCCACTGTTTGGCTTCAACAGTATTTTTTCCCATCAAAAAACAATGTTTAATCAACACATGAAATTCTTTTTTATCCGTTGTTTTGAAAATTACAAAACTGGGATCACTAAAACCACTGTAACCTATAAACTAATTGTCAGAATGTCATGAAAATTTGACTCGTGTCGTTTGAAGGTTGGTGCTATCCAGAAATCATATGGGTCTGTCAATAGTGTTGCCATATATGTGTCAGACCGGAGACTTATTGAGTGAAGTCCCCTATATATATATATATATATATATATATATATATATATAGGGGAGACCGGAGTTAGATGTTAACGAATTCGATTTTTTTTTTAATTCGTAAAACTTATAATACCTATTTTTTGCAATATAAATAAATTATTCGTACATTCCATTATTAATAAAAAAAATTATATTGGATAATCTCCCAAATTAAACCATACAAAAACATGTTTTAACATATTGTCAAAAGAAAAATTATCTTGCCCTAGTGCTGGGGTAAGATGACAACTCGCAAATTTTGACCTACCAAGACTTTTGAGGTATATAAAGAACGTACAAAACACTAATATAGTTTAAAGGTGTACAACCATTAATGAATTATGTTATTTGCAAAAGATATCTCATTGTAATTGTATTGTGGAAAAATATTGGAGAGCATGAAGCCTTATGACTTACTAGTCAACTGGCTGGCATTTGATAAATAATTTACAAAAGTCACAGATGAATTTCCTTCCTTCGTATCCAGTATAGTTTTCATGCCACCGAACTATGCATTGAGAGCAAGCACAGTATCCAGTCTTCGTCGGGTGGATCAATATAAAGTTCATCACATGCTGGGCAGTTCATATCCTTGCTCTTTTGATCTGCGCTTACTTCGAAACTTTAGCAATTCTCTTCTTATTTCTCTGTGTTTTCTTTTTTTCCATTTCATCCTTTGATATTTGTTTCTGAAGCAGCAAATTTCTTATTAGTGAACTTGTTAAAACCCTGGTTGACATTTTTTTCTCCTTTCTGTTGATCTTTTAACTTGTGGTAAGGGTTTAAAGTTAGATATTGATGGAAGAGGAGCGCATCTTGATCCCAGAATTTGTTCACAGTTGGGATTATCTACACTTTCAGTGTCACTATCATTAACACCTAAAGAAATAGGCGTGCTTTCCTTTGTGGAAAATGACGAACTTCGTCACCTTGCTCCCGCCGAACTTCGTCATCTGGCCCGGAATGACTAAAAGAAACAACATGGCTCGTATACAGTAAACTATGCATCAGATTAAAACTATGATAGATTAGCTGAGTATTTAATACTATAAAGTGTAACCATAAATTATATCAGAATTTTATGACTTACTTTTAAGTAGCTCAAGCTTATTTAGTACAAGTCGAAAATAATTTCACGGCCCTTAATAAAGTTTCACTAAGAATATTTGACTAAGAATTGTTGACTAAGAATTGTACGTGCAGCAAGAATGGCGCCTTCCGCATGCGATTAGTTGCTTTGATACAGGGGATTGTACCTATGCTCGTCAAGTGCTGCCTGCCACCTGAGAATACAGTCGTTAAAACTGTTATTCGTCATCTTCCCCAGCTCTTCATCTTACTCCGGTCTCTCCTATATATATATATATGTATATATATATATATATATATATATATATATATATATATATATATATATAAATTAGTAAATCCAATGTTAGAATGTATGTAGTAACTCATAATACACTATTCCTAAATTTTCTACAAAATACAAAGAAATAAAAGAAATTAAGACATAAAGAGGAAATAATAAAGCGTAATGCAAGTCATAAAGACAGACAATCAACAAATTTCAAAAATGAGGAATGAAAATAGGAAAACAATAAAATCAAGCAAAAAAGCTTGCACATGGAAGAGCTTTAGGCTTAAGATAAGTTCATTTCGAAAAAATTCTCTTCAGGTCCATATATCCCTTCGAAATGAACACAAAAATGCTTGTTTCTGAAACACAAGATAGATTTTATCTATAAACTTGTGTTATATGGACATATATATATATATATATATATATATATATATATATATACGAGGGTTATTTTTTAAGTAAGGTCCTTTTTACAATAAAAACGAAGTAAGTGTATTTTTTTCAAAGAAACATTTATTTTCTGAGTTTACATTCAATTCTCTATATTTCTACATAATTTCCTTGCCGATTTAAACATTTATCGAAACGATATACCAGTTTTTGGATACCATCGTCATAGAACTCTGCCACCTGTGATGATAGCCAGCTACTCACGGTCGTTTTCACTTCTTCATTAGTGTCTAAACACTTGCCGCCCAGAAAGGTTTTCAGATGGTGGAAGAGGTGGTAGTCGCGACGTGCAAGGTCTGGACTATATGGTGGGTGATCGAATACTTCCCAACCAAAAGATTCGATCAGATTTTGAGTTTGAATCCCAGTATGTGGCCTGGACTTCACTGGCCAGACGGAGTTCTCCCAATTGAGCTACTGTGAATTGTTAACTTTTATTGTTGGTGGACTCTGTGACACTGGCATAAATAAACTGAGGTGCGCCTCAACTCGACTGTCTCAAATCAAAACCCATTTTTAGGTAGTTGGTGTTTTTTTTCTTTGCAAATTTTGGAAGAAAAATTTTGAAAAATCTGTATTTTTGGTTCAAATAATCATAATTATAGCATGTTACCTATTTTCAAAGAACTTTCGAAAAAATCTTTCGATTGATACCAAGCTCCTCAATGTACCCCCCCCCCCGGGGACGGGGGGGGGAGAGTATTGATGTCAGGAACACAAAAATTGCATCGCGGTTTATTTTTTATTACATTGATTGGAACTGTTAAGTTTGGTGTTTATTGGGCCATAAAAACCCCCTTTTATGCATAATTATGTAATTTTTTTTTCCCATAGTGCCAAGTGAAGAAAATATAGAATTAATAATAAATATAAATAAATTTTTGCTCAAATACAGCAAAAATAATTTTATAGTTCTAGATTTTTCGTTAACAAAGCTGGATAAAAAGTTTCGCAAAAATCCATTAATACTTATGGCAGCTATTGTGTGCACAAGAAATCGATCACAGATACATGAGCATCACGTCAAAAAAAGTCAAAACCTGCTCAGGAAGTCCCAAAACCTATCTTGGCAACAAAATCTTGAAATCGAAAATATTTTTAAAAACAATACTTTCTCTAAACTATATTCTATATAACATGAATAAGTAAACATATACAATAACAATAATATTTTTACTTTCCCTGCAATACATTGTAATGTATAGGGAAAGTATTGGAATCATGCTGAAAATCGCAACTCGAGTTTTGGACGGATCTACACGTTTCGAGACCTCTAGAATACGAAAAAACTATTTTTAGCGTGACGTCTGTGTGTTTGTCTGTCTGTGTGTCTGTGTGTCTGTGTGTGCAGATTTTGTATCCACTCTAATTAAAAAAGTAATTGACCGAATTTCATAAAATTTGGTAGGTAAGTCACTTGTGGGCGAATCTGGTTCTGATTAGTTTTAGGTACGATTCGGGATAAAAGAACCCGCCTTTTTTGCGAAATGGCCCCTAAAAGTTTGTATCCACTCTAACTAAAAAACTAATGGACCAAATTCAACAAAATGTGGTAGGTAAATCACTTGTGGGACACCCTGGTGCTGATTAGATTTTGGTATGATTCGAAAAAAAATAACCTGCCTTTTTTTTGCAAAATGGCCCGCAAAAATCGCCAAAATCTAAAATAAATAACTATGTATGCTCAAATATATCCATGAAATGCTTGTTTAATACGTAATTTTTAACGAAGAAAAGAATAAGACCAACCCCATTACACTAGGACTAGCCGTTCTCGAGATATTTTAGTTTTTTAGTATTTTCTCTAAGCCACCCTTGAAAATAAGTTCAGTCATCAAATGAGAACAAAAATTGAATTAAAAGTAAATTAAATGTAATTAAAATAAAGAGAACGTTAATATAAGTCTGCAGGGAAAGTCATGTGCTGACCACATCATATTTTTTAAGTTAATGGCCTACTCCATGGCTTTTCTTGACCCCCCCGTATTGTGTAGTAATTACCTTTATCCTTAATTGCTGGATATGCATTTCAACAAACCATTGTTTAAAATCGCATTATATCTACATTATATTATTTTTCTGCACATGAAAAAGTAAAAAATAAAAATATACACTAACCCAAATATTTCTTGAATTATTGGCCTGCTCCATGACTTCTCTTGACACCCTGTATTTTATAGTAACTACCTTTATCCTCTATTGCTGCATATGCATTTCAGTAAACCACAGTTTAAAATTGCATTTTCTCCACATTATGTTATTTTTCTACACTAAATAAAAATAAAAATATGCAATAACTCTGAGTTATTCCTCAGTTATTCCTGAGTTATTGGCCTATTCTATAACTTTCCCCTTGACCCCTCCTATTATATAGTGCCCATCTTTATTCTCAATTGCTAGATATGCATTTCACCATAACCACAGTTTAAAATCGCACTTTCCTTTGACGAGAAAATTTTAACGCTTCATCCTTCCCATTTAAGAACATCCTGCTGACCTTGGGCCGAAGCAGGTTTGGTAAGGCGCAAGACCATCTAGTAAAAATGAATATGGAGGCGGAATACCAAATATCACTGCGTCTCCATACCCAGTTGCAGTAGTAGGTCCACAGGCTTCTAGGAGGGGAGAGCAATACTCTTTTCCTATTGTCTAAATCACCTTAGAAGAAAAATATTTACCTGCTGCGCTTCTGCGGATAATATGGCTTTTCATACATTGACTTGACATGTTTCGGGGTAAGCCGCTGCACGTCTCCTAAACGGTAGGTTGAAAGCTTTCTAAAACAGTGTTGTATTTTGTGGTTCTCAAGTACAATATTGGTCTCACAGTGACCATTATTAATCAATTCTGCTTTTACTAGAATAGTCGTCATTGTGGACTACCCTATAAACATTTATTGGCATTTCTCCCAGGCGCTCCTCCCTGTTTCATTTTTCCTCCTTATAAATCTTTCATGTCTTCTCCTAAAATAAGCCCTTTTCCCACTTGAGTGGTGTCCGACCCCCTTTATGTGCGGCTGTAAGTGCAGCCGTTGTTGGACTGCACTTTCCCCTTCGTTATTAGGTAGGCTTACCTTGTAAAATGTTTTCCAAACCGGGAGAAAATAGAAAACTAAATACATAAAATTATTTGTTGAATATACAAAAACAAATTTAAAACCTGAAAAAGAAGATATCCATCATTTGATTTCGACCATTCGTATATTTGTTGCTAGCGTGAACATTCTAGCGAAAAGCTTGTCATTTTTTTCATTTCTCATAAAAAATTATACATTCTAGATCTATGTTTATTTCACAGAGCATTAGACTTAACAGTGCACTTGCATTAGACATAGTTTATTCAGCAATTCTACCTCAATATTTTCAGACCAAACATTGTTCAAGATGTTGAACAAGCATCCTGTCAACAAGAGTGGAAGCATCAGGTAAATAAAAAATATTCTCGTCCACTCGTCTGAAATTCGGTATTAATTAAATCGAGGGTGGCTCTACTCGTCTTTCTCATACCCGAATTCATATATATTTTTTTAATTTGACAAGAAAATTTTAAAAAAATCGGTATCCTGGATCTAAATGATTACGATTATAGCGTGTTACCCTTCACTTTAAAAGGCTTGAAAAATTTTCTCTAATGATCCCATGCTTGTCAATGTAGCTCCCGGGGTGCAACTTACTCCGCTCCCCCCCCCCCCCCCCCCGCAATGAAAGTAATAACGTCACGAACAAAAGAAAATCTGATGTGGGCAGCATATGACTTTCCCTGCAGACTTATATCCACGTTCTCTTTATTTTACTTAAATTTAATTAACTTTTAAGTCAATTTTCATTCTCATTTGGTAACTGAACTTATTTTCAAAGGTGGCGTCGAGAAAATACGAAAAAACTAAAATATCTCGAGAACGGCTAATCCTCGCGTAATGGGGTTGGTTTTATTCTTTTCTTCGTTAAACATTACGTATAAAACAAGTATTTAATGGATATATTTGAGCATATGTAGTTTTTTTATTTTAGATTTTGGCGATTTTTGCGGGTCATTTCGTAAAAAAGGAGGTTATTCTTTTCCGAATCGTACCAAAATCTAATCAGCACCAGATCATCCTAAAAGTAACTTATCTACCAAATTTTGTGAAATTTGGTCAATTAGTATTTTAGCTAGAGTGGATACATGAAATTTTTACGGGCCATTTCGCAAAAAAAGGCGGGTTCTGTTTTTACGAATCCTACCGAAAACTAATCAGCACCAGGCTCTCATGCAAGTGACTTACATACCAAATTTTGTGAAATTCGGTCCATTAGCTTTTTAGTTAGAGTGGATACATACATTGCACAAACACACAGACAGACACACAGACAGACAGACACACACACAGACGTCATGCCAAAAATAGTTTTTTCGTATTCTAGAGGTCTCGAAACGTGTAGATCTGTCGAAAACTAGATTTGCGATTTTCGACATGATTCCAATACTCTCCCTATACATTACCATGTATTGCAGGGAAAGTAAAAATCTGATGTGGGCAGCACATGACTTTCCTTGCAGACTTATGTCCACGTTCTCTTTATTTTATTTAAATTTAATTCACTTTTAATTCAATTTTCGTTCACATTTGGTAACTGAACCTATTTTCAAAGGTGGCGTAGAGAAAATACGAAAGAACTAAAATATCTCGAGAACGGCTAGTTCTAGTGTAATTGAGTTGGTTTTATTATTTTCTTCGTTAAAAATTACGTATAAAACAAGTATTTAATGGATATATTTGAGCATATGTAGTTTTTTTATTTCAGATTTTGGAGATTTTTGCGGGTCATTTCGTAAAAGAAGGCAGGTTATTCTTTTCCGAATCGTACCAAAATCTAATCAGCACCAGATCATCCTACAAGTAACTTATCTACAAAATTTGTGAAATTCGGTCAATTAGTATTTTAGCTAGAGTGAATACATGCAATTTTCAATAGTCATTTCGCAAAAAAAGGCGGGTTCTGTTTTTACGAATCCTACCAAAAACTAATCAGCATCGGGGTCTCACCCAAGTGACTTACATACTAAATTTTATGAAGTTCGGTCCATTAGTTTTTTAGTTAGAGTGAATACATACATTGCACAAATACACAGACAGTCACACACACAGACGTCATGCCAAAAATAGTTTTTTCGTATTCTAGAGGCTTCGAAACGTGTAGATCCGTCGAAAACTCGAGTTGTGATTTTCGGCATGATTCCAATACTTTCCCTATACATTACCATGTATTGCAGGGAAAGTAAAAATTGTATAGCGGCTATCATTCACAACAATTGAAACTGTTAAGTTTCGCTGTCATTGAGCCGTAAATACACCCTTTTATGCGTGATTGTGTCCAATTTTGTCCTATGCTGCCATGCTAAAAAAATATTAAATTTCGAATCAATTTCGAAGTTTTCGCTCGAATTTAAAAAAAAAAAAAATCCTATCATGTTCTAGATTTTTTTACACAAAACCGGATATAAAGTTTCGTGAGGATCCATTCATATTTGTGGCCGCTATCTTGTACACAGGAAATGGACCATACAGACAAATCAGTCAGACAGACTGGCATCACTCCAAAAATTGTCAAGAAGGTATTCAGGAGATCGTAGAACATATATTGGCATCAAAATCCCGAATTCAAAAAATTTCGTGTAAACAGAACTTTCTCTTTATTATATTACATAGTATGAGAAAGTTAAAAAAAATGATCCCTTAAATTCATCAAAACGTGTATCTTTGCAGTTTCTTTTCAATATTTTTGTGTGTCCCATTTTGAAAACTAGAATATTTTTTAACAATCACCACTTCATCAAACAATTCATTTACGTTTATAATAACATTTTCAAGTCCTCCATTAATATTTTCTTCAGCCATGAAAATTGTAATCAACGAAATCTCTTGCTTCATTAGCCACAAGAATTGTTCTTTCCCGCCAAAACTGTATTCCAAAAAATAAATTTCAAACCGGGACAAAATCCGGGACAAAATGAGAAACAGGTCGGGACTTCGGTTGTATATCTAAACTGAGATAATCCCGGTCAAAATCGGACGTAAAGTAAGCCTATTGAATTGTGTTAAAGTGTGGTGATTTGTTGCACTTTGTATCTCTAGTTTAAAATTCTAATTATCCTTGATTACACTACCAATACAACTCGGTAGAATTGATTACACTACCAACTACCAACATTATTCTGGGAATTATCGCTATTCTCCATAGGAAAATATCTGATGTGGGCAGCAAATGACTTTCCATATATAATGCAATGAATTTACTACTTTTACAGTAAGGAAAATCTAATGTGGGCAGCACATGACTTTCCCTGCAGACTTATATCCACGTTCTTTGTATTTTAATTAAATTTAATTCACTTTTAACTCAATTTTCGTTCTCATTTGGTAACTGGACTTATTTTCAAAGGTGACATAGAGAAAATACGAAAAAACTAAAATATCTCGAGAACGGCTAGCCCTAGTGTAATGGGGTTGGTCCTATTCTTTTCATCGTTAAACATTACGTGTAAAACAAGCATTTAATGGATATATTTGAGCATACGTAGTTTTTTATTTTAGATTTTGACAATTTTTGCGGGCTATTTTGCGAAAAAAGGCAGGTTATTTTTTTCCGAATCGTATCAAAATCTAGTCAGCACCAGGGAGACCCACAAGCGACTTATCTACCGAATTTTGTAAAATTCGGTCCATTAGTTTTTCAGCGAGAGTGGATACAGGAAGTTTTTGCTGGCCATTTCGCAAAAAAAGGCGGGTTCTTTTATCCCGAATCTGACCTAAAACTTAATCAGCACCAGATTCGCCCACAAGTGACTTAGCTACCAAATTTTTGAAATTCGGTCAATTAGTTTTTAGTTTGAGTAGATACAAAATCTACACAGACACACACACAGACACACACATACACAGACAGACAGACACACACACAAACGTCAGGCTAAAAATAGTTTTTTCGTATTCTAGAGGTCTCGAAACGTGTAGATCCGTCGAAAACTGGAGTTGCGATTTTCGGCATGATTCCAATACTTTGCCTATACATTACCATGTATTGCAGGGAAAGTAAAAATCTGATGTGGGCAGCACATGACTTTCCCTGCAGACTTATATCCACGTTCTCTTTATTTCAATTAAATTTAATTCCCTTTTAATTCAATCTTTGTTCTCGTTTGGTAACTGGACGTATTTTCAAAGGTGGCGTAGAAAAAATACGAAAAAACTAAAATATCTCGAAAACGGCTAGTCCTAGTGTAATGGAGTTGGTCTTATTCTTTTCTTCGTTAAAAATTACGTATTAAACAAGCATTTAATGGATATATTTAAGCATACGCAGTGTTTTATTTTAGATTTTGGCGATTTTTGCGGGCCATCTTTCAAAAAAAGGCAGGTTATTTTTTTCCGAATCATACCAAAATCTAATCAGCACCATATTGTCCCACAGGTCACTTATCTATCGAATTTTGTGAAATTTGGTCCATTAGTTTTTTCGCTAGAGTGGATACAAGCTTTTGCGGGCCATTTCGCAAAAAAAAGGCGGGTTCTTTTATCCCGAATCGTACCCAAAATTAATCAGCACCAGACTCGCCCACAAGGGACCTACCTACCAAATTTTATGAAATTCGGTCCATTAGTTTTATAGTTAGAGTGGATACAAAATCTGCACAGACAGACACACAGACGCACACACAGACGTCACGTTAAAATGGTTTTTTCGTATTCTAGAGGTCTTGAAACGTGTAGATCCGTCGAAAACTCGAGTTGCGATTTTCGACATGATTCCAATACTTTCCCTATACATTACCATGTATTGCAGGGAAAGTAAAAATCTGATGTAGGCAGCACATGACTTTCCCTGCAGACTTATATCCACGTTCTCTTTATTTTAATTAAATTTATTTCACTTTTAATTCAATTTTCTTTCTCATTCGGTAACCGGACTTAATTTCATTGATGGCGTAGAGAAAATACGAAAAACTAAAATATCTCGAGAACGGCTAGTCCTAGTGTAATGGGGTTGATCTTATTCTTTTCTTCGTTAAAAATTACGTATTAAACAAGCATTTAATGGATATATTTGAGCATGCGTAGTTCTTTAGTTTAGGTTTTTATGATTTTTGCGGGCCATTTTGTAAGAAAAGGCGGGTTATTTTTTTCCGAATCGTACCAAAATCTAATCAGCACCAGGATGACCCACAAGTGACTCATCTACCTAATTTTGTGAATTTCGGTAAATTAGTTTTTCAGTTAGAGTGGATACAAGCTTTTGCGGACCATTTCGCACAAAAAGGCGGGTTGTTTTATCCCGAATTGTACCCAAAACTAATCAGCACCAGCCCCGCCCACAAGTGACTTACCTACCAAATTTTGTGAAATTCGGTCCATTAGTTTTTCAGTTAGAGTGGATACAAAATCTGCACAGACAGACAGATAGACAGACAGACAGACAGACACACACACAGACGTCAAGTTAAAAATGGTTTTTTCGTATTCTAGAGGTCTCGAAACGTGTAGATCCGTCGAAAACTCGAGTTGCGATTTTCGACATGATTCCAATACTTTCCCTTACATTACCATGTATTGCAGGGAAAGTAAAAAGATATCTGACCATGAAAGCATCAATTCGACGATGTCCGTCATATCTCGTGCCTGCATTTTCCTTCCCTGTGCTTTTAAAAGCAATCTTGCCGAAATTCGCGGTAGATAGTGCAATCTTGTAGTCGTAAACCCATCAAATGTGCGTATGGACGAATGAAACTGGATTCACAGTTAACATAGCTGGCCACAATGTAGTCAGTTTCAGTATGTCGCAAACATAGATGATTCCTATAATAAGAATCTGACGTGGACAGCACAAGACTTTCCCTGCAGATTCATATTCGTGTTCTTTTTAATTCTTCAATATTTTCTTTAAATTGAGGTTAATTGTACAAAATAAGAGCGATAATTACTTTTACTGATGCTGATTTTGCACTTTTAATTCACTTTTCGTTTTCATTTGGTAACTGGACTTAGTTTCAAAGGTGACATTGAGTAAATGCAATAAACCTAAAATATCCCGAGAACGGCTACTCCTAGAGCAAAAGGTGTTGTCTTATTCTTTTTCTCGTCAAAAATTACGCATAAAATAAGCATTTAATTGCTATATTTAATTATACGCAGTCTTTTATATTTAGATTATACGATTTTTGCGGGCCATTTCGCAAAAAAATGGCAGGTTCTTTTTTTTTTTCGAATTCTACCAAAATCTAATCAGGACCAGGTTAACTTACAAAATACTTATCTATCAAATTTTGTGAAATATGGTTTATTATTCAGCTAGAGTGGAAACAGGCAATTTTGGAGCGCCATTTCGTAAGAAAAGGCGGGTTTTTATTTTATCCCGAAACGTACGAAAATCTAATCAGCATCAGGATCACGCACGAGTGACGTAGCTACCAAATTTTATGAAATTTGGTCCATTAGATTTTGAGTTAGAGTGGATACATACATACACAGATAGACACACAGACACACACAGATGTCAAGCTAAAAGTAATTTTTTCTTATTCTAGAGGTCCCCAAACGTGTAAATCCGTCGAAAAGTCAATTTGCGATATTCGAAATAATTCCAATACTTTCTTTCTATATTACCATGTATTGTAGGGAAAGTAACAAATTCGTTTTAATAATCCATTCCATGTAGGATACTTTTATTATTAAAACAGAAAATAACATGCAATATAAATTTGAAATTTAAGGAACATGTTAATTCTATAGGTTTATTAAAGCAACATTTTAGCCATAAAATCTAAAATGTTGCTTTACTAAATAATTTACTTTATTAATGGCGTTAAATAAATAGACTTTATAAATTGGAAGAGGTTTGCAGTGTTTTTACTTTCCCTGCAATACATGGTAATGTATTGAGAAAGTATAGGAATCATGCCGAAAATCGCAACTCGAGTTTTCGACAGATCTACACGTTTCGAGACCTCTGGAATACGAAAACACTATTTTCAGCGTGACGTCTGTGTGTGTGTCTGTGTGTCTCTGTCTGTCTGTCTGTCTTTCTGTGTGTCTATCTGTGTGTCTGTGCAATGTATGTATCCACTCTAACTCAAAAACTTATGGACCCAATTTCATAAAATTTGGTAGGTAAGTCACTTGGGTATGACCCTGGTGCTGATTAGTTTTTGGTATGATTCTCAAATACAGAACCCGCCCTTCTTTCCCGCCTGTGTCTGTGCAATGTATGTATCCACTCTAACTCAAAAACCAACGGACCGATTTTCATAACATTTGGTAGGTATGTCACTTGTGAGTGACCCTTTATTGATTTTAAGCCTAACTTCTGTGTGTGTGCCTGTGTGTCTGTCTGTCTGTGCAGATTTTGTATCCACTCTAACTAAAAGACTAATTGACCAAATTTCTTAAAATTTGGTAGGTATGTCACTTGTGAGTGACCCTTTATTGATTTTAAGCCTAACTTCTGTGTCTGTGCCTGTGTGTCTGTCTGTCTGTGCAGATTTTGTATCCACTCTAACTAAAAGACTAATTGACCGAATTTCTTAAAATTTGGTAGGTATGTCACTTGTGAGTGACCCTTTATTGATTTTAAGCCTAACTGCTGTGTGTGTGCCTGTGTGTCTGTCTGTCTGTGCAGATTTTGTATCCACTCTAACTAAAAGACTAATTGACCAAATTTCTTAAAATTTGGTAGGTATGTCACTTGTGAGTGACCCTTTATTGATTTTAAGCCTAACTTCTGTGTGTGTGCCTGTGTGTCTGTCTGTCTGTGCAGATTTTGTATCCACTCTAACTAAAAGACTAATTGACCGAATTTCTTAAAATTTGGTAGGTATGCCACTTGTGAGTGACCCTTTATTGATTTTAAGCCTAACTTCTGTGTGTGTGCCTGTGTGTCTGTCTGTCTGTGCAGATTTTGTATCCACTCTAACTAAAAGACTAATTGACCAAATTTCTTAAAATTTGGTAGGTATGTCACTTGTGAGTGACCCTTTATTGATTTTAAGCCTAACTTCTGTGTGTGTGCCTGTGTGTCTGTCTGTCTGTGCAGATTTTGTATCCACTCTAACTAAAAGACTAATTGACCAAATTTCTTAAAATTTGGTAGGTATGTCACTTGTGAGTGACCCTTTATTGATTTTAAGCCTAACTTCTGTGTGTGTGCCTGTGTGTCTGTCTGTCTGTGCAGATTTTGTATCCACTCTAACTAAAAGACTAATTGACCGAATTTCTTAAAATTTGGTAGGTATGTCACTTGTGAGTGACCCTTTATTGATTTTTAGCCTAACGTCTGTGTGTGTGCCTGTGTGTCTGTCTGTCTGTGCAGATTTTGTATCCACTCTAACTAAAAGACTAATTGACCGAATTTCTTAAAATTTGGTAGGTATGTCACTTGTGAGTGACCCTTTATTGATTTTTAGCCTAACGTCTGTGTGTGTGCCTGTGTGTCTGTCTGTCTGTGCAGATTTTGTATCCACTCTAACTAAAAGACTAATTGACCGAATTTCATAAAATTTGGTAGGTAAGTCACTTGTGGGGGACTCTGGTACATTAGTCTGGTAGTTATATTTTGGTACAATTTGGGATGAAAGAACCTGCGTTTTTTTGCGAAATGGCCCGAAAAAATTACTTGAATCCACTATAACTGAAAAACTGATTGACCAAATTTCGCAAAATTTTTTAGATAAATCACTTGTCGACCCTGGTGCTGATTAGGTTTTGATACGATTAAGGATAAATAAACTTGCCTTTTATTGCGAAATGGTCCGCAAAAATTGTATGCATCCACTCTACTTGATAAACTAATTGCCCAAATTACACAAAATTTGGTAGATAAGTCGCTTGTAGGCAGTGGCGGCCATTTGGAGCGCCGCGAGTATGCACGACACCATTGAGGAAACCCCCCAAATTATTTTTTTAGTTATACAGATTTATTACAATTTCTATTGTTTGACTTCTATTGTTTGAATAACATGTTTGACTTCAAAATAATTCTTTAAATGTTACGAGTTTCCAATTTTTGGCACACTGTGACATATAGGCTATTTTAGTGACACTTTCATAAATGTGTTGTTGTTTAGGACATTTAGTTTCTGTTGACTTACCCAGCTGTCTTACTTTTTCAGCTATTTAACATTAAAAAATGCCTAAAAATTAAAGAAATTCTAAGTATTTTCTAAAAAACTTAAAAATTGAATTTTCAATATGATCCTTTTATCTGACGTCGTTTTTCTGGAAATTTTGGTCCGACCGCTGGCGACTATATTGGTAGCCCCCAAATTGGCTCTAGACTTATAATATTGGTCCTAGGCCCTAGGCTTATATTTAAATTGAGGTAGCCCCCAAATTTCTTATCTCGGTTTCTAATTCAGCGAGTTTGATTCTAATCATGTTTATAGTCTCTGCACCATCTGTACGTGTCACCTGAATATATATTTTGCGCCAACCCCCTGGACGTAACTTTTAGCTTAGCTCCCTCAATTTTACATCTCGTTTCCTAACTGAGATATTTTGGTTCTGCTAGTGGCTATAGTCTCTGCACCATTTGTACATGTCACCTGGATATGCATCTTTGTGAGAAATCCCTGAGATTAACTTTTACTTCAGTTACGCCCCCCCCCCCCTCCAATTTCCCATCTCAACTCTTAATTGAGCGATTTTGATTTTACTGATGGCTATAGTCTCTGCACCATCTGTATCACCTTGATATACATATTTGATGGATATAATATACATACTTTTCTTGTGTCAACCCCTGGGCGTAACTTTTATCCACCACAATTTTACATTGCTGTTCCTAAATGAGCGATTTTGGTTCTGCTAGCAGCTATAGTCTCAGCACCATTAGCACATGTCACCTGGATTTGCATCTTTATAGTGATAAATCTCTGAGCGTAACAACTTTTACTCCAAATAGCACCCCCCCCCCCCCCCCACAGACACACACACACACTTATCCATCTCGACTTCTAATAAAGCGATTTTGATTCAGATGGTGGCTATAGTCTCTGACCCACATGTGCGTATTAACTTGATATACATATTTGATGGATATAATATACATACGTTTTTTGCGTCAACCCCTGGGCTTAACTTTTAGTTTAACTAGTCCCCATAATTTTACATTTCAATTCCTAATTGAGCGATTTTGATTCTGCTGGTGACTATATAGTCTGAGCAACATTTGTACATTTCACTTGGATACACATATTTTTAGTCAACTCCCTGGGCATAACGTTTAGTTTAACTAGCCCCTACAATTTTACTTTAATGTAATATAGGACTATATAATGTTTTTCACTAGTAAAGATACGTTCCATGTGTCCAGGCTTTTTATGAACGAGCGAGGAGGTGGGAGGTACGTTATTTTACTTAATACATCCGTCGTTTATATTATTAATACTCCCGTTGCTATGCCCAAAATACGTATATGTATATACATATGCTTTACATATACATATATATATAATATATATAATATATATGATATATATATATATATATATATATATATATATACATATATATATATATATATGTGTGTGTGTGTGTGTGTGTGTATATATTACTAACATATATATAGGCATAAATACATAGATGAGCGCCCCCCTCTACATATCGCTCACGAGCCGCCACTGCTTGTAGGATACTATGATGCTGGTTAGATTTTGATACGGTTCGGAAAAAAATAATCTGCCTTTTTTTTTCGAAATGGCTCATAAATCTAAAATATTCGATCTAAATTAATATACTACATATTCTTAAAGGTATCAATGAAATATTTGCTTTATACGTAATTTTTAACGCGAAAATGAATATGATCCACCCCATTACTTTAAGTTAAACCATTCTCCAGATATTTAAATTTTTTATTTTCAGGACGATTTTCACAGTAGTTAAAAAACTATTTAATAAAATTTCTTAAAACTTAGTAGTTAAGTCCCCTAATGGCTATCCTGATGCTGAATTGGTTTCGATATGATTAGGAACTATGGTACCGACTCAGAAAATGTATGACTTGCAAAGATGGTGAAACTCTGATATAAATGACTAACATTGCTGAAATATATTAATTAAATACTTGTTCTATAGGCAAAATGTAACAACTAAGCGAATAAGTCTGCCCCCAAGAATGTAGAATAAAGTTTTCTCGAGATATTGTAGTATTTTATCATTTTGGACCTGAAGAATTTAAAGTGAATTAAGTTGCCAAACGAAATGTAGATGCAATAGAAAGAGAAATTGGATATAATACTATTAAAAAATTATCCATATTATTTTCTGCAATTAAACTCAATTTAATGCATAATGAAACTTGAAAGATCAATCATGCATAAGCATTGATTATGAAACACTTTCCAACTGAAATGCAATTTCATTTAAAAATCTCTAAAATGTGATACATTCAGTGGTGATATCTTTTACATTAACACAGTACTACAGTAATTTGTTATACTTAAATATTTAAAACTGTATCGAAATACAAATCATCTGATTCTCTATGCAAAATCAATGAATATTTCATTCATATAACTTGCATTCCAGAGCTAAATAATTGTGTGTGAAAAAAATTCAGCAATTCTTATGCAACTCACCTTACAATCGCTTGAGATATTTGCATTCCGCATAAGTTAAAATTAGGCTTCGTTGAAAAAATAATAAAAGTTTAGGGATCATTTAAGATCACAACTATTGCAATTGCATAGGCACGGAATTTAGATACATAGATAATACAGATACACAGATAATATATGTGTGTCCGTATGTATGTATTCAAAGTATTGGAATCGTGCCGAAGATCGGAACTCGAATTTTCGAAGGATCTACACGTTTTGGGACTTCCAGAACACGAAAAACTATTCTTAGGAAGACGTCTGTGTGTGTAAGGGTGTATCTTAGTGTGTTTCTGTGTGTCTGTGAGGATATTGCATCCACTCTAACTGAAAAACTAATGGACCGAATTTAATAAAATTTGGTAGGTCAGTTTTTTGTGGGAAACCTGATGTTCATTTGATTATAGTACGATTCGTAATAAAAAAAACTGCCTTCTTTGCGAAATGACTGGCAGAAATTGCCTTTATCCACTCTATCTAAAAACTAATGGACCAAATTTAACACAATTTGGTGTATAATATTTCAATAACCTACAAGTGATTTATATTATAAATTTAACAAAATTTGTTATATAAATCACTTGTAGGTTATTCTAGTACGATTCGGGAAAAAGGAATGGGCTGTTTTTGCGAAATGGCCCGCAAAAATCGTTAAATATAAAAATAAAAGACTACGTGTGCTCAATTATATCAATTAAATTCCTATTTTATACGCAATTTTTGACAAGAAAAATAGTAAGACTAACCCCATTACTCTAGGACTAGCCGTTCTTGAGATATTTTAGTTTTTTTTTTTGCGGTTTCGCTACGCCACTTTTGACAATAAGTCCATTATCTATCAAATGAGAACCAAATTTCAGTTTAACGTGCAAATTCAATGTCATTTAAAATACTTATGGATGTTATTTTGTGCAGATAAACTCAAATTATTATTGAAGAAATAAAGAGAACGTGAATATGAGTCTGCAGAGGAAGACATGTGCTGTCTACATCAGAATTTTTAATAATATAACAACAATGATTTTTAGAAGTGAACGGGGATTATTTGCAGGCCATTTCGAAAAAACTGTAGGATCTATATTTAAAGTTTCACCAAATTGTTGTAGAATAAAATGTTCTACAAATTTAATCTGGGTACCAAATTTCAATTCTCTGGGACCTTAGGAAAGTGCATTAAAAACGCCATCAAATAAATATATCATGAAAAGTTTTATAAAATTAAAAAAATATTGAAAAATTGTTATCTACCAAATTTATTTTAAAATGTGAAGCCTCTCTCATATACAAAATATTTAAAGTCTTGGAAAGATATTTATTATATAATATATCTATTTTTTCTTTCTGGAGGATATCGCAAAAGTCAGAATTTAATTGAATTCGTTTTTCTCCCTATATTAAATAATTTTTAATTAAAAAACTACCTAACATATTTTACTGAAATTTTTTTTATATATTTTATGTGATAATAATATATTTTATGAGATAATTTCCTAAAAATTTTGAAGCAATTTGTGAGTTTTAAATGTGCATAAAAAATGTTTGAAGAATTAGGTCCCATAGGGTTCAATGTATTTCATTTTTTCAACCCGGGTTCAATAAATAACTAATTGGGTGATATGATTTATTTATATTCCCATAGGTCCCACAGACCGTCTGAAAAGCATACTCAATTTTCATTTTGATAAAGTCATTTTTACGGCAGTTATCGTGCTAACGGACAGACAGACAGACAGAATGGACAAAGTCATAAACACTTTTCAACTATGTTGTAAAGTGTTAAAAATTACAAAATGAATTTGAATCTGGAGGGAAAGTCATGTGCTGCTCACATTAGATGTTTTTATTCCGAATCGTACCAAATCTAATCTGCATAAGGGTAACACATAAGTGACTTATCTTAAAATTTATTTGAAATTTGGTGCGTTAGTTTTTCAACTAGAATGGATACAGTCACTTTTCGCCGACCACCTCTGAAAATAAGTACAGGCACCAAAGAACAAGAAAGATCAATCATGCTTAAAGCATTGATTATGAAACACTTTCCAACTTCAATGCAATTTTATTTAAAAAAGTCAAAAATGCAATACATTCCTCGGTAATATTTTAAAACTTATCACAATACTACATTGATTTATTATATTTGAAAACTTAAACCTTCATTGAAAAAAATGAACTTCATTCAAATGACGGCATTGAAATATAAATTGCGTGGTTTAAATATCTCTAAAATGCAATACATTCCACGGTAATATTTTTAAATCTATCATAATACTACGATAATTTATTATATTTGAAAACTTCATCGAAAACAACTGAAATTAAATCAAATGACGTCATAGAAAAAATAACACGCCTGGATCTCTCTATAAAAGCAGGATTTCATTCATAACTTTCTCCATTTCATTCATCACAATACTATAATAATTTATTTTATTTAAAAATTAAGACCATGGAGCTACAATTCATAAACTTTATGCTTAAAACTTCATCGAAAAAAATCGTCCTTCTGTTTATAAAATCAATTAATATTTCATTCATATCAGCCATGCAGACTCCATGGACTGAATTATTTTGTGTTAAAGAAATACAGTAATTTTAATACAACTCATTCTACATATTTTGCTGTTTACATTTTACATAGCTGGAAAATAGGCTTAGTTGTAGAAATAATCAAATTTGAATGAGAATTTAAACTCAAATATATTGTCATTGTGTTGTTTTAGTATGCAGATGCACAGAATTTAAGCAGAAATAAAGTAGTTTTAGGATGGATACAACACTCAATATGAATTAAAAAGAACTTTAAAAAATCCCGAATTTGAAACAAGATGGATGCCATATATCATTTTGAAGTGGGTCATGTGATCGTTTCATATCATGGTAACGTGATCGTTTCATATAAGATGTGTAATTATTATTTTAATTTTTATTTAAAAAACTACTGAATATATTTAGCTGAATTTTTTTTTATATATTTTATGGAACAATTTGACTATTACCTAAAATTTTCGAAGCAATTTGTGAATTTGAAATCCGCTTAAAAAATGTTAGAAAAATTAGGTCCCATAGGGCTCAATGTATTTCATTTTTTCAACCCAGGTTCAATCCAAAACTAATTGTGCGATATTATTCATTTATATTCCCATAGGTCCTACAGACCGTCTGAACAACATACTAAAATTTCATTTTGATTAAGTCATTTTTACGGCAGTTATCGTGCTAACGGACAGACAGACAGACAGACAGACAGACAGACAGAATGAACAAAGTCATAATAAACACTTTTCAACTTTGTTGTAAAGTGTTAAAAACGGAAATTGAATTAAATTTCAAATTCCGTGTCATTTTAAACAATTATGGTTGTTACTTTGTAATGCTAAACTCGATGAATTATTGAAGAAATTAAACGTAAAGGTGAGTCTGTAGGAAAAGGCACGTGCTGCCCATATCAGATTTTTATTATTTAAATCGAAAAAGATTTAATGACATCGTCTGCTGAATAAATAAATTGAGATTAAATTCCGTTGCTAAGGAACATGATTTTATTTTCAATAAATAAATTGGCGATAAAAATCTGATATGTTCAGCACATGACTTTCCCTGCAGACTCATATTTACGCTCTTTTTATTTCCCACAAGTGTCTCCCACGAGGGACTTACCCACCAAATTTTATGAAATTCGGTTAAATAATTTTGAAAACGTCGTTGAAAACTCGAGTTGCGATTTTCGGCACGATTCCAATTCTTTTCCTATACATTACCATGTATTGCAAAGAAAGTAAAAATCTGATGTGGGCAGCACATGACTTTCCCTGCAAACTTAAACTCACCTTCTCTTTATTTTAATCAATTTAATTCACTTTTAATTCAATTTTCGCTCTCATTTGGTAACTATATTTTTTTCAAATATGACGTAGCAAAAGTATGAAAATACTAAAATATCTCGAAAACGACTTGTCTTGGTGCAATGGTGTTGGTCTTATTCTTTTCATCGTTAAATATTACGAATAAAACAAGTATTTGTTTGATATATTTGAGCATATCGAAAACCCAGGCCGTCGGACTCATCCAAAGGACTTGAGCAACAATTTGGACGGCCGGTTATATTTGAGCATGTGTAGTTTTTTATTTTAGATTTTGACGATTTTGCGGGACATTTGGCAAAAAAAAGGCAGGGTATGTTTTTCCGAATTATACCAAAATCTAATCAGCTCCAGGGTAACCCACAAGTGACTTATCCACCAAATTTTGTAAAATTTGATCCCTTAGTTTTTCAACTGGAATGGATACAAGCGATTGCGGGCCATTTCGGAAAAAAATTTCGCAAAATTTTTGCGGGCCATTTCGCTTGTTTTATCCCAAATCGTACTAAAAACTGATCAACACCAAGTTCACCCACAAGTGACTTACCTACCAAACTTTATAAAATTTGCCTATTCGTTTTCAAGTTAGAGTGGATACATACATTGCGCAGACAGACAGATAGACAAACATATACACAGACGTCACGCTAAAAATAGTTTTTCGTATTCTAGAGGTCCCAAAACGTGTAGATCCGTCGAAACTCGAGTTGCGATTTTCGGTATGCTTCCTGTACATTCCCCATACATTACCATGTATTGCAGGGAAAGTAAAATATTTTTTGCATAATGCTATAACCTTGGAGGTAGAACGAAGGAGATAAAACTTGAAACGCATGAAAATGCCATAATGCTTTAAGAATTATATCTATGTGACGCTAGTGTTAATAAAGTAACTGCTATTGTCAGTTAACGCAACAGAAAGGCGTAGTATGTAGTATGTGCAATTTTGATTATTTTCAAGTTAAGGGTACCCTAATTAGGAGTATAATTATCCAGTATTTTTTTCAAGGTTGCAGGATAGAGTACAGAAATATATAGAGAGATAAAAATAAATTCAAATATAAAATGATTTTGAATACATAGGACTATTCTTTATTGTTTCAGTTCTACTTTGCATTTCGCTATTAATTTATTTTCACAAAATGAACAATTTAAAATAATATTTTAGGCCTTTCGCCATTGAAATTCATGCAATGCAGAACTACTTATCTTATCCCAGCGCCACCTGAATGATTATCACGAAAGATGTTGGAGTTTTCTTAATATGAAGTTTAACTCTCCTTACTTTTACATCGATGGCTATATCTTCATGGAATGTTAGTTTTATATTAATGTTTCGATAACCCTTGGCCTTAGAAACTCCATGAACTAATCTTGTTGGACGACTTCACGGCTATTCATAAAATTTCATGAAATTCCCTGCAACCGTTCTCCCGTGATGATGGGACATACGTACACAAATATATGGGTGGATTTTTTATTATATAGATTCAAATTTCAATGAGATTTTGTGCAAATATGTTGTGCAATGAACAATACCAAGTCCCAGCTATATGCAAATTTAACCTTTGCCTATATATTCTTCAAAGCATTTCTCACTTTAAAGAAATAATTCATTTAGCTTCATTTACAATTTCACTATTCACTGTTTTTGCTTTCGACTTCTGAATAAAAATAAAAATTATTTTATATAAAAAGCATGTATAGTATTAAATTTAAATTATATAGGAGAAACCGATATGGCACACTAAGATCTAAATTGAATCAACTTTCAGATATGTCATTACACTTTGAATTATGGACTTTTCCCTAACGCGAATGCTATAATAATGATTACAGTGATTGCTCGTTGGGCAAACGAGCAATCACGAGTCCATACTTTATATTCCGCTGCAATTTTGTAATTTTTCTTTCAGGCATTTTCCATCAGCAATTGATGGGTGCTTCAAAATGGCATAAAAAAGTAAATTTATATAGGAGAAACAGATATGGCACACATAGATCTAAATTGAATCGACTTTCAGATATGTCATTACAATTTGAACTATGGACTTTTCCCTAACGCAAATGCTATAATAATTATTACAGTGATTGTTCGTTGGACAAACGTTAAGAGTCCATACTTTATATTCCGCTGCAATTTTGTAATTTTTCTTTCGGGCATTTTCCATCAGTAATTGATGGGTGCTTTAAAATGGCATAAAAATGTAAAGTTATATAAGAGAAACCGATATGGCACACATAGATCTAAATTGAATCTAAATTTAATCGACTTTCAGGTATGTCATTGCACTTTTAATTAAGGACATTTCCCTAACACAAATGTTATAACAATGATTACAGTGACTGCTCGTTGGGCAAGTGTTAAGAGGCCATACTTTACATCCCGCTCAAATGTTCGAAATTTTCTCACAGACAGTTTCCATCAGCAATTGATAGGTGCTCCAAAATGTCATTATGATTTAAAGTTATATAGGAGAAACCGGTATGGCACACATAGATCTAAATTGAATCGACTTTCAGGTATGTCATTGCATTTTGAATTATGAACTTTTCCCTAACGCAAATGCTATAATAATATATTACAGTGATTGCTCGTTGGACAAACGTTAAGACTCCATACTTTATATTCCGCTGCAATTTTGTAATTTTTCTTTCGGGCATTTTCCATCAGTAATTGATGGGTGCTTTAAAATGGCATAAAAATGTAAAGTTATATAAGAGAAACCGATATGGCACACATAGATCTAAATTGAATCTAAATTTAATCGACTTTCAGGTATGTCATTGCACTTTTAATTATGGACATTTCCCTAACACAAATGTTATAACAATGATTACAGTGATTGCTCGTTAGGCAAGTGTTAAGAGGCCATACTTTAAATTCCGCTCAAATTTTGGAAATTTTCTCACAGGCAGTTTCCATCAGCAATTGATAGATGCTCCAGAACGGCATAATAATTCAAAGTTATATAGGAGAAACCGATATGGCACACATAGATCTAAATTGAATCTAAATTTAATCGACTTTCAGGTATGTCATTGCACTTTTAATTATGGACATTTCCCTAACACAAATGTTATAACAATGATTACAGTGACTGCTCGTTGGGCAAGTGTTAAGAGGCCATACTTTACATTCCGCTCAAATGTTGGAAATTTTCTCACAGGCAGTTTCCGTCAGCAATTAATAGGTGCTCCAGAATGGCATAATAATTTAAAGTTATATAGGAGAAACCGGTATGGCACACATAGATCTAAATTGATTCGACTTTCACATATGTCATTACATTTTAAATTATGGCCTTTTCCCTAATGCAAATGTCATAACAATGATTACAGTTATTGCTCGTTGGACAAATGTCAAGTGTCCATACTCTTTATTCCTTCATAATTTTCAATTTTGGTATTTTTCCTTTGAGGCAGTTTCTATCACCAATTGATGGGTGCTTCAAAATGGCTTCAAAATAGCTTCAAATTTATGGAGCTTTGAATGTATGTATCTCTGTATATCAATAAGGACTGAAAGGAATAAACTAAAATTTTGCACATCAAGGTTTCAGACAGCGATTTTTGTCAAAATTTATCCCCCCTTGTTTCTATGCATATTTTTACTTTCCCTACATGGGATTGTATGTAGGGAATACATGGGGAAAGCATTGCGAAGGGGTTTGTTTTCATGGAAGAACATGTTTCAAGTATCTCTGATGAATTTATGATTGATCAAGCATCTCTCTTTTGAGGGGATGTCTGTGTATATGTGTGCATGTGCTAGTGTGCACATCAAGTTTTCAGTGTAAAATTTTGCACATCAAGTTTTCAGACAGCGATTTTTGTCAAAATTTATCCCCCCTTGTTTCTATGCATATTTTTACTTTCCCTACATAGGATTGTATGTAGGGAATACATGGGGAAAGCATTGCGAAGGGGTCTGTTTTCATGGAAGAACATGTTTCAAGTATCTCTGATGAATTTATGATTGATCAAGCATCTCTCTTTTGAGGGGATGTCTGTGTATATGTGTGCATGTGCTAGTGTGTGTGTTCGTGAGTCTGTGGATGCGATATCTCACGGACGAATAAAGGGTTTAGAACGTAATTTGGTACTATTATTACGATCCGTGAATAGTGGAAGCACAATCAAATGTTCAGAACACCCCCAGATTTTTAAATAATTTTTTGAAAAATCATAAATAAAATTTCAGGAAATTCAATAACATTAAATAAATAATCATTTTATACATATCTTTTTCATTCTATAACGAATAACACAAACTTTAGAACTTCAGTTTAAACTGTTCCCGAGGTATTACATGTTTTTCAAATACATGTATCTGATAATTAAGTAGTATGACATCAGATACTGAAATCGAAGCTGCATATTGGACTCATTTTTAACTTATTTACAACAGTTGATTTTATAAAACCTTCATTTGTGTTGTGGCTACGCAAGCAGAGATTGAGTGCTGTCTTTTATAGTTATATCTCTTGAATAAACCAGTTTTTAATTTCTTACGGGCAAAATGCACGCTAGCCTCACTAGTATAATAAACCTATCTACATTTAAATAAAGTGGAATTTTTTAACATCATCATATATCATGAGTGCAAAGTGGAAGGGAGAGGTGCAAGGGGCGCAATGTTTAAAATAATGGAAAGGGAGCAACCAAACCAAGCCCCGCCCATTTCAAAATCTGGATCTTATGCAATACACAAAAAGTGTAAAACCAAGCCTGGGTTCAACCTTTATTACGCATGCCAGCGGTGTTGTTATAAACGAAGTCGAAAAGCCTGGGTAAAAGAAAAAGAAAAAATCCGCCTGGGAAAAAAAAAGAAAATTGAGAGTCCGATCGCACCTGCAGTGTATATATAGCCCACATACACAATTGATGTCTTAGGAGTGCTTTTTTTGTATCCCTTTGACTACCCATTTAAAATGTATAAAATGAAAGAAAAACTCTCTCTTCTGACTTGCAAATGTATCAATTCATTAATTATTACCATATTTCTATGGTATTCAACATGTTAATAAAATTTTGCATTTTTTTCAGACGAACCTCAATAATCAGTATGAACACCACAAAATCGCTAGTCGTTACGTTGTTGCTGATGAGTTTTCTAGCTGAGGTTCTACCGTCCAATCCAGACAGCGAGCTGGTTCAAGACAGCTCTTCTTCCAACGGCCATACCTGGGGAAAATCAGCCCCTATGAATCTTAACAAGCAGCCAAGAAGTGTCTTACATGATCCCAAACTGGAACTTAGATATATAACGTTTGGAGAACGGCTACCAGTCTATAATAAACCTTATGGCTTCATTTCTCAGTCCAGGGTTCTTTTCCGCCTTGGTAACAATAATAATCCTGATTTCAAGGTGCCAACTGACAAGGGACCAAGATTTTCAAGGTACCAAGATTTCACGAGCAATAACGCCAAGATATTTTCAGTAATCACATCTAGAGGTTCTAATGCACCTTTTCCAGAAGAATTGCCCCAAAGAACTGAAGATGTACCTTTGCCTCAAGAATCACCCCAGAAACATCTAAATGATCATTTATCTAACGATCGACTCCAGAGATCGCCAACTTATCCCCTTTCACCAGAATTGCCTCAGAAGCCACTAGATGAATCGATTGAACAATATTCGTTCCGGGAAGCGGAAGATGAACATTTTCTTCAAGAATCACCCCAGAAACAGTCAACTGATATTTTGGAAGAAGATTTATTTTATAGATCACCGATCGATCCTCTATCGTCAGAATCACCACAGATGCCGCCACACGAATCATCTGTACAAGATTCGCCGCAAAGATCGGAAGATGAACCTTTGTCTCAGAAATCACCCCAGAAACATTCAAATGATTTTATACCAGAAGATCCACCCCAAAGACCGCCGATCGATCTTTCTTCATCAGAATCGCCACAGACAACTCTAGATGAATCTTCTGCAGAAGATTCACCCCAAGGAGCAATAAAGTTTGGAACTCTAAATGAAGATTTGTCACCAGAATCACCTCCAGGTAATGGAAATAACGGTCCTCATAATCCAAATAGAGTAACCGGTCCAAACGTAACAAGACGTTCTAATTCAGCTGTCAATTTTTATCCTAATATGGAAAATACACCCGTAAAGCCACAATTTGATCAGCGTCCACAACTTCGCAATAATCGTAGACCTCCGTTCAATAGCCATCCATCATATTCTACATCACAACCACAAAATAATGCCAATTGTGATCTCAGAAACAAGGTACGTACTACACCGAATCCCAACTTGTCAAGTCGCAAGGGCTACACAGGCAATGCACAAAGTGGAAGGTCCAGATCTTCTTCTTGCATTGATGACAAACCAAGAGTTGTCGCAGAAACTCCTATAGAACAAAATCCTCAAATATTTCCTGTAAACTCAGTAACAAATGACTATCGTAGAGTCTCGCCAGATTCAAACCTATACGCTGAAATGATCAACGACTTTGCTTTCAAGTTGATGGAAATTTCAAAACCACCAGGTGTCAACTTTGTCATCTCTCCGCTGAGCATATTCATCGCCTTGTCTATGTGCTACCTAGGATCAGAGGGTTCAACTAAATCACAGTTAGAAGACGTGTTAGGTTTGAACGAGAACGCTGTACATAATGAACGACTTCATGAGGGCCTTAAAACCTTGGTATCGTTGATTACGCCTCAATCAAGTACAAACCAGCTTTTTCTCGCCAATGGGGCGTTTTTTGGAAAGAACTATACAGCCAATCAAAAATTCGCAGACGATATCCGAATTTTTTACTCTGCGATATTGAAGTACCTCGATTTCGGGAATCCGCGTACTAGTATCCCGATTATCAACCAATGGGTGTCTGAAAAAACAAACCATATGATTACTAGTATGGCCGATAAACCTCCCGACGTTTCAACAAAGCTTTTGCTTCTGAATGCGATGTACTTCAAGGGCATTTGGAAGAAGCAGTTTTCTGCCGATTTGACTTACAATGGAAGGTTCTTCAACCTTGAGGGACGTGAAAGAACGGTAAGTAAAAGTATGTATATGTTATTTTATTAACACGGGACATTTTCACCTACAGCTGTTTAAATTGTAGGTATTTACACACAATACTGTATCGTTTTGCTTACACTAGTTCTATCTAACTGAAAATTATTGAGGATATTGTTTTACCACGGTTGTCGAGTACCTTTACAAATGTAGTACTCCCGGAAGCATATATGCTGATGAAGAGGAACTTGGTAAAACAAGTATAGATTGCACCTGACATTAATTCCGTTTATCTGTTTTGAACACAATTAACATAAATGAGCATTTATACTAGTCAAAAGTGAAATTGCAACACAATGAAGGAATAAACGCAGCCATATGCAAATCTCTACCGGTAGAAGGGAGAGTCATATAAAAATTATTAAGTTTTCGTACGTATCGGATCACGTGACACCCAGTTTCGGGCGATAAAGGCCAGCAGACTGCTCAACCCGTAAATGCCAACAGCGATGATTTGCAGCAGCCGAACTTTCGAAAAGTGAAGAAGCGATGCCTCGAAGACATTAGCGAGCTATATACCAGCAGTTAACGGCTAGGGAACGAGACCGTATCCTAGAGCTTCGTGACGTGGGTTTGTCGATGCGTGTAGTTGCCACGCGTGTTGAGCACGACGTGAGTACTATCCAGCGATGTGAGACACGATAGACAGATTAGCAGATTAACCACCTATAGGCACCGACCCGAAGGTTTACTGCAGTTATAGCCTATGGTGGAGGAATATCTGTCAAAACCGGAAATCAAGACTTAATGCCAAGATAAAAATGATAAACAATTATATACAATATGTTTGTCTATACTAGATACAGATTGTATTTTACAAATATTTCACATCCATAAACACTTATGTGCAGAACTGTTTCAAATGGGAGCAACTATATATATAAAAATATTTTTAAAATTGGTTATTACATATAAAAAATGCCACGAATAATTTTCAAAGATATATACATATATATATACAAAATATATATATGCAAAACAACTTATGCAAACATACATACAAATCTCACAAATTATCATGTCTTTCAATACTATATTGATACATACAATGATATTTGCAATGATTAAAACAAATGTGAATATAAAATTAATTTAATTGCAGTATGTATAACAAAATTTACCAGTACTATAAATAAATATGCAATAAACAGTGAGCGAATGTGTGGAGATTACAACAGTAATAATTCACAGGATATATCCGTTTTTCTCTAGGAATTGAATTATAAATTTTATTCTCTGTTTAGCCCAGCTATTACCCAGAAGATTTTTGGCAAATATTGGCATATGCTGCCTACTGGGCCTTTTAAGGTGATAGTTCTCTATAAGTTGACAGTGTCAAATACGAAATATTTCGGAGTTTATATTTCACCACAAACACAGTTTTCGGTGTCTTTTGGATTTGTAAAGATAGGTCGGGAAACAGCCATACCCCGGGAAAATCTGTACCAATTCTCTGCTGCAAATCAGTTGCTCTTGAGATCATCTGGGAAGATAGTTGATGCTTTCTCTTCCTTTCTCACTTTCATTCCACTGCGGTTGCCACTCTTTTATGGTATGAATATTTAGTTGTGATCTTAGCGATGAACGGGGATATGGTAAGTTTTTACTCTGAACAGAGATATCTGACGTCGCCTCAAAAGCTATACAGTCTGCAACTTCATTTCCCAGAACACCCGACTGACCTTTAACCCATCATATAAAAAACTTTTGATGGATGCTGTTGGTTATGATAGTTATAATTTGATGAGCTATCGGATTCTTCGTTTGATATTGTTTAAGAGTTTCGATACTCGATAGACTGTCAGAGTAAATAATGAAATTCTTATGCAAACTTTTGGTAGCCCAAGATACAGCTTCCTTTATTGCGAGCAGCTCTGCCTGGAAGACGCTATTTTCATAGTGCAGACGAATTGACCACTTGTGGACACACATGGCATCGTAAAAAGCACAGTAGGCTGATGCTGTTCCAGAATCAGTTCTAGAGCCATCCGTATAAATATTTATGTAATTAGATATTTCTTGTGACGACTTAGCAAAGTGTAAGCAAATGTTACATACTGCCGGGTCCGTTAACCAGGTAATCTTTTTTTTTTGTTCGAATTCCTTGTGATCATAATAAAGATTATTCCACTGTACTCTTTGTTTCAGGCGTGTTACTTGGGCTATGATGGCTTCTTTTTGTACTGTCAATGTTATTGGGGAGATACCGGTAAGCACTTGTAGCACTACTGTAGATGTTGTGCGATAAGCCCTTAAAATCTGTAGAAGAGCTATCCTTTGAACATATTCTAGTTTTTTCTTTGCATGGATGCTCAATTTTAGGGCCCAACTACTCGCAGCATAGCTCAGGATCCTTTCTGTTACTGATAGATATCATGTTTTTAAGATCTTAGAATTTATGCCCTACCTAGATGGTGCTAGTCTTCTGACATTATGAATTTGACAACCAATCTTTGTTCGCAGGTTTTCTATGTGTGGAATCCACGATAGATGTTTATCAATTATAATTCCGAGTTACTTGATTTGGTTTAGTTTTGGCATGCTAACACTTTTAATCTTGAAGATAGGCTTCCTTTTTAATTGAGATGGTTTTCCTATCACTAAAGCTGAAATTTTTGTTGATGAAATTGATAATTGGAGCTCCTCACAAAGAAGTCTACGTGAACTGCCTTCTGATACCAGCATAACGTCATCTGCGTACGCCAAAAGCTGTGTTTCTGGAATACTGAATTTATTAAGAATGATATCAGCCATTATTGATCAAAGTAAGGGTCCTAAGCAAGAGCCTTGTGGACATCCCCCGTAGACTTGAATATCTTTCCAAGTTGTTCCTGAATTAAGTCTAATTGCCCTATCTTTCAGACAACTACTTATGATGTTCTGTAAATAATATGGACAATTTATCTTTTGTATTTGTTTTAATAAGATGGATCAGTTCATGTTATCAAATGTGCTTTGTATATCAAATGATACTAAGACAGTGCAGTTTCTTTCGGATATATTGTCTTCTATGCATGACAGGACGTATGCCAGTGTTGTTTCAGTAGAGCGACCCTCTCGGAAGCCATGTTGATGTTTGCTCAAAGGACCATTCAGTCCTAGAAAGTGTACCCTTCTCCTATATGAATTACTTTTTCTAATACTTTTCACAAAGTTGGTAGAAGACATACCGGTCAATGTCAATGCTTCTGGGTAGGATTCTTATTAGGCTTCAGAAAGAAAATAACTTCTTCAATTTTCCAGACTTTTGGGAAATGTCCCAGAGATAAGCATTTTTGCATCAATACTGTTATCTTTATTGGCATGTCTTTAAACACTTCTTTCAGAATTCACATATCGATATTGTCTATTACGGGGGGCCTTGCTAGAGCGGAAGTGAATAAAGTGCGCTTTTCCGCTACTGGTAGACAGTATCAAAAATTGTCGAAGTGCTTTCTTCTGTCATACGAGAAAATGCGCTATTTGTCAGGGTTGGTTTTTTGTAATGAAAAGAGAATCCGCAAGATGTTGCAACACATTCTCTCCATCCAAATTTATTGCTTGCGGCACCAGGTCATAGGCAGCTTCGTTGTGAATGATTTGCTGTAGGCCATTTTAAAAGCTACCCCATACTTCTTACTGGTTTTTGTGCAAAATGCTTTCCATGCCTCGGATTTTGCTTGTAGTATGGAATTTTTATATGCAGTTCTCTCCCTTTTGTATTGTTGAATGTTAAATACAGTTGAATAGTGTTTTTGTCTATTGTAGAAAGTTTTCAAACGATTTCGTTTACAAGTGAGCAGAGTAGACCACCACTTGAGTTTTGGTTCATGGGATATATTCTTTTTCTTATATGTCTTGTCACATGCTGCTTGGATACGATCAGCCAATTCTTCTACAAATTTCTCTACGGTATCGACTGTAGTTGCTTTTTGTGATTGGCGGCTCAAGGGAATCTTCTGTGGTAATAGCTGCCTCCTGAGAGCGGTGTGTTTAGAAAATTTTGTTTTATAACGTCTTTTCGATTTTATCTCAAAGTCTTCCGTCAGTGTGAATATCATATACTTGTGATCACTCAAGCTGGGAGTTTCATCGACTGTCTAGGATTGTATTTTGTTTTATATATATTAAGTGAGCATAGAGAGATGCCAGGCCATCCCTTTCCTCTCGAAGTTTCAAACGCTGGAGTATATTGAATGGATCATTGAGGAGCATTAGCTGATGTTGAGCTACAATATCTTGTAGTAGAAGACCTCTTGCATCATTGGATGAGTATCCCCCAATCTCTTCCATGTGTATTTAAGTCTCCAGAGAAGGTTTGATAAGTTAGGTAGATGTTCCCACTCTGAAAGCTCTTTTGCAAGGGACGCTGAGGGTGGAGAATATTGCGTACCAATTGAGAAACAGCCATTTTTTAATTTAATGTTTATGAAAACTGAATCATTTTCCTTAGCTGAGTAAACATGTGAAAATATTTTATTAGCAATCACTATAACTGCTGTTGAGTGATGAGTTATCCAGGTAAAAAGAAAGTCAAATAGCAAATTGTTATGTAGGTAGGGATCTTGAATGAGAGCAGCATCGATGCATTTTTCTTTGGTAGAAGCTGCAGCTGTTGCCGACGCAGCCCTCGATTTGTGCCGATTTATATGCAATATTTTTAAATCCATAAAAAATAAGATTCTTGTAATTAACTCAAGACAAATAAAAAAACAGACTCGACAAAAAAATTAATGCCGAGATTTTAACTGTACCTTTTTCCATTCATTCTGGAAGCAAGGACAAAATTTACTATCTGCCCTATGAACATATTCTAAACGAGCTTTAATGCAGTTACTACATTTAAGATTCTGTTCCTTGCAACTCTGAGCATCATGACTACCTGTACAGATAGCGCAACTTTCTGGCCCTCCACAGGACTTCCTTGTATGCCCATATTCCTGGCACTGAAAGCAACGTGTAATTGAAATGAACGGTGCAATTCTGCATGATCTGAAATTTATACAAATTCTGGAATGACGTAGCAGAAGAGCGCTTTAATGTCCCTATCCGCCTCTACTATCCAGTGCGGGAGACCATTATGACCTTTTATCTTCTTTAAAGGCTTCAGATGTTTTGGTGGATTCGGAAGCAGATTAAGAAGTTTTCATTCACTTCCGTTGCCATTATATGATCTGAGATGGGGTAAATAATAATTCTTTCTTTAGATATGCTCTAAGTGAACGAGCCGATTTAACATATTCAGTACAGATTTGAAAGTTTAAATGTGATAATAAAACCAGTAAGAAGTCAGAACCAAGAGAAATTTTCCTGATATCGGCTTTGCCTCCGAAGGGGAATTGAAATAATATGGACAAGTGTATATTCTCTTATTCGCTTGATTAGTTTCCTTGTACCCTGACTTTCTTCAAGTTTTCCCTTGATTTATCAGAGAATTAATAACGAAAAACCCTCAACCTAGAATAAACAAATCGTGGTACATGTATGTAATGTCGGCCGTATGTAATGTACTGCTGGGTGGAAAAACTTGTTTTCAGTTGGTATGGTTGAAATAGAGTGTATATTTTGTTTCCAAAATAATAACTTGTTTTAGTCGACAGTTTTGAATACAAAACTCACGGAACCACATGAATTACAAACGAGAAATTTCGAAAAGATTCACTCCATAGGCTTGCCCATGGTCTGAAAGCCCCGGATGCCAAAAAACTGGACCCCAATCGATTTATATTATGAGTTAAGGACAAATTTCTAACCTTCCCAAAACGTTGTTCTTTTAGCTGAACAAAGTAATATATCTGGATTAGCAGAGGAGGATGTTGTAACACCTAGGCGTAGCTTAATATATAACCCGTATGGATATGCGTATTACGCTTTCCAACGTGAACTGCAATAAGCTAAACAAAATGATGTGACAACTTCGTTTCTTTTCCTAGATTTAAGTAAACTTATACATTAAAAATAAAGACCACCAAAATATTTGGCCACAATTATAAGTATTTCATTAAAATCTCTTTTTTACGGCTTAATCACACTGCCATAGCGCTTTCGGGTATTACTATGTCCACCATCAGTGGCGAAGCCACTGATGAAGGACATGAAAAAGAAATTTTAATAAAACTTTTAATTGTATCCAAATTTTTTGGTGATCTTTATTTTTAAAGTAACTATTTGGCATACTATTTTATTAAGTAAACTTTTTGATATGTTTGCGTTAGATTATGTCTGAGGTGTTACATATCATATCGCCCATCTAGATCGATTAGTTTGTTCAGGTAAGAAATTACGGTTCGAAATCTGTCAATAACTCGCAATATAAATCTATTAGGGTTCAGCTTTTTTTCCCAACCGGTGCTATCAGATCACAGGAAAGCGTGTAGCGTTGACGGTATTAGAATAGTTCCGATGCAACTCGAGTGGTTCCCACAACTGAGTGAGTTTGGCGAAACGCAGTCCAGTCTGATGTTTCTCTTTTTTCTTACAGGTTCCTACAATGGTTCTGTACAACGAGACCTTTCCCTTTTATCGAAATGAAGAGCTCAAGCATTCTTTCCTAAAGCTACCATATCAAGGTGACGATATTTCCATGATAATAGCTCTACCACATGCTTTCGAAGAAAAACCCATGTCCGACATGACAGAACGTATCTTGTGCCGCATTCGGGATGGCATGAGGGACACACGAATGGACAGAGTCACCATTCCAAGATTCCGTTTCACATACTCCCAATTTCTGGAAAAACCGCTAAGAGAACTTGGAATCCGGGACCTCTTCACCCCCCGGCTGGTGAATCTCAGCAAAATGGGATACCAGAGAGATTTAGTCGTGTCTGCCATCCTGCATAAGGCTGTTATTGATGTCAACGAAGAAGGTACTACCGCATCAGCTGTCACGGGCGTGCGCTTAGTACCATTGACGTACAGGAATACAACGGATTTTGTCGTCAACCATCCTTTCGCGTTCTACATTGTACACGAACCCACTGGGTTAGTGCTGTTCTACGGGAAGATTGTTGATACAGAAAACGCACCCAGTGCTAATTCAAACAGGAGGCAGGTTAGTGGAAACAGAGGATAAGGGTGGAGCACAGAAGTTTGTGGCAATGCAACAGTTCCTCGAAAATATTCAGTAGTTTGAATTAGAAGGAATGATTCGTACGAAAATACAGACTAATCAGCAAAAGTGTTCTGTAGTTGAGGGAGAATTGGATGTAATAAGAAATAAATAAGAAGTCAGCAAATTCTAATGTAATGTCCCAGATGTAATGTACCAACATTACTTTACCATAAATGTAATTAATAAGTAAAAAATCATCTTCTGCAATGGATTTCGGAAAACTTGAGCACTATAGTTAAGCACAGATAAGATAATAATTCAGCATACAGCTGTTTCGAGGATACGCTGGATCCCCTTCGTCTGGACTTAAAACCAACAAACCTGAAGTCAAAAAGACGAAATGGGCACAAATAGAAGAAACAGAAGGGTTTATATACCAAAGACGTGGATTAAGAGTCCACTTGATATTGACAATCAGAAAGCAGAATAAAGAGCAGTCCAGCTAATTCGAAACGAGAAGTAACACACAACATTTTTGTGCTCCTAAACACGACAGAACTATCCCGATAAGACAAGTCAAGTACGAACAATAATAAATAAGTCTCAACATGACGAAAAATAAGTCAAAACGACACATAAGAATCCCAATGGCTCAGAAATGGAACAACGAAGTAAATGAAAAAATTACAAGCAGACCTAGAACAAAAGTCGAGTACTGGGCAAGTCATTATCTAAATTACTAGAATGACTTTTTCTGGATATAAAAGGCTTAAAAGAAGTCCAGATCACAGATCGACGTGCATTTTCTTATATGAACCTTGCTGCAGAAAACTCAAGACAGTGGCCAACATTACGGCAATGTTGAGCAATTGAACATTTATTTAATTCCTGTTTTGGACATAGTTCTTATATTCCTTAATACGAAATTTTAAAGCGCGTTTAGTTTGACCAGTATAAGAAAGACTACACTGGCAAGAAATTCTGCAAATTCTCCAACTATTAAAAATTTCTGAACGATCTTTAAGATTAGAAAAACTGAATTTATTAGAAGGTTTAAACATAATATTATATTTGAAATTTTTGAGGATTTTAGCAATTTGCTAACTGATTTTTTTTTAAGGAGGGCGGGGGGAGATGGTACAATGGTAGTGTTGTTGGAATTCTATTCAGAAACAAGTTCAGAGGAACATTTAGAAAATGCGTGAGTGGCGCGATCAACAACGCTGGGGGAGAAACCACGATCGACAGCAACATCTCTTAAATAATTGATCTCAGAATTGAGCAAATCCATGGTAGAACAAACGTGGATAAACGCATTTTCAACGCGTTTGTCCATCGTGATAGATAAACTCAGTCAGATAAACTCAAATCCAATCAGATAAACTCAGAGTTCCTAACGTTTATTTTCTAACCTTAACGCATTTTCAATGCAGTTGTCCATCAATTTTAGTTTGGAAAATGGCAGAAATTTTTATGTGGAGGTAGACAGACCGAAAAATGTTTACGAAAGCCAAAAGTGAGAAATTCATCATTACGGATGATGAAGACATCCAAAAATGTGAGACGATTGTTGTTTCTCATTTTATGGATAAATTGAATGCAAGGATCGATGGAAGTAAAAATATCCAAAATACCATCAACATCATTAGAAGAGTGATCCAGAAGAACAAACTATCATTAACATTGAGAGTAATAAAAGAACAAACTGGTTTAATTTCAAAATAATGGATATAGAGGTCACTGAGGATATGACGGAGTGGAATAGAAATACAACAATAATCTTGTGTTTTTGTATGGAAATCGACAAACAATGAAATGTAAAACAGCAATCGTCTTGCGGTTTCGAATGTCATGTTCATCCGCAACGATGATGACTTTCTCACTACGCTCTTTCATAAACCTTTTATGGTCTGTCTACGTAGACATAAAAATTCCCGCCATTCACCTAACCAGAAAATGGCCGCTTTCAATGCCATAGTACTTGACGTTTGGTTTGAACGTTTGGTCTATCATGGATTTCCTCACTTCTGAGATCAATTATTGAAAAGCTTTTGATGTTGATCGTGCTATTAAAAAAAAATTTCTAAACCTTCCGCTAAACTTGCGTCTGAAAACAATTATAACAGCATTATTATTTTGCCATTTTTTTCCAAACAACAGTCACCAGAATGCTGAAATCCTTACAAAATTCAAGCTATTTTGTCATTGTGTTTGTTCACACCCTCTAATAAACTCAGATTTTCTAACCTTAAAGAACCTATTGAAATTTCTAAAAGTTGGAGCAGTTATACTATTTTTTGCCAGTGTGGTCTTTCTGTATTGGTCAAATAAAACGTGCTTAAAAATGTTGAATTAAAATACATGAAAGCTACGCCAAAAAAACAGGAATTTAAATCAATTACTGAACATTATTATAATTTTAACCACCGTTTTAGGCTTTTTTCATCAGGGATTATACAAAAATGCACGTCGATCTGTGATCTTGACTTCTTTAAAGCCTTATGCAGAAAAATTCTAGTAATTTAGTTAATGACTTGTCCAGTACTCCATTTTTGTCGACGGTCTGGCAGGGTGCCATGTAAATTTTTCCACTTTCTTCGTTCTATTTCTTAACCTTTGGGGCACTTATGTGTCATTTCAACCTATTTTTCGTCTTGTTGGTCTCATTTATTATTGTACGGACTTGGCTCGTCTTGTTGGATATTTCTATTGTGTTTTGGCGCTCGCCAATCTTGTGTGTTACTTCTCGTTTCGGATAGGCTTGACTGTTCTTCATTCTAATTTCTGATTGGCTCTCTCAAGTTAGGACTTAATCCAGGTCTTGGGTCTTAACTCCCTCTGTTTCTTCTATTAGCGCCCATTATTCTTTTGCACTTCGGATTTATTGGTTTTGTTACACTGACGAAGGGAATCGAACGTATCTTCAAAGCAGCTGTACACTGCATTGTTATCTTATTTGTACTTAACCTTTTACTTACGGGTGGGACAGCTTCAATCTCAAACGAAGAACCTCTCAAAAAGACAGGTATTTGACATATCCTATCCCAAACAGTTCGGTCCCCCCTTTGCAGGCATTGGCGTTCGTTTGAGATTGACGCTGTCCCACCCTTAAGCAAAAGGTTAAATGCGTTGCTCAAGTTTTTCTAAAACATAAATGCAATGTTCATATTGTAGCGAAATTTTCATACTTTATTTATGCAAAAACTTTCACAAAAATAGTTAAAAGTACTTTTGATGTGAATACGATCTATGGTTAGTGTATCTCTAGTTGAAATTGGGGCGTTAAGAAAAATGAAAACACTTTACGCTTATATCTCCGAGCCTAACAGATGAAAATGCAAACCATTTTTGTTTTGCTTGTCTTGTCTGACGTAAGGTTCTATTTATAAATATATAAAAATATCAATATTTAAATATTGATATTTATTTTGAAGAAAAAAAACTAACATGTTTTTGTTTGAGCGAGTTTTTATCTCACTTTTCTTATTTCACTCGAAATATCTTCTAAACTATAAGATATAGATCTAGACAGTTAGAGATATAAATGTTCAGTAGAAAATTTAGCTTCTAGATTAATAATTTGTTTTATACAAAGCTCTCTAGATTTTTAGGTATCAAGAACATTTCAAGAACATTGAAAATTTTCCGTTTTCAAGTTTGTAATGCTTAAATCTCAAAAACTAAATTTATTAGTTGTAAACTATAAGAAATTTTTTGTATCGCTTTGAAAGCCTTATAAGCATATAGGATTGAATTTTAGATCAAGTTCCTAGTTTTTGATATTTAGTGGCTAGAATTTCGATATTTTAATATTTTGAAAATGTTTAAAGAAAACATACCACCCACAATAAAATATGTTATTCCCACTAAAGCATTTAGACTCCATCGGATCGCAGCCACTGCCGATTTCTTTGGGAATGAAATTGACGACAGATTGTTACACAACACAAGTGATTTCTCATTAAAGAGAAACAAATTATATTTCATTAATTAATAAAGATATTTGAAAGTTATTCAAACGATCTGGAATCTACCATTTATTAAAGTAAATGAATCTGAAAAATATGCAGCAGATCAATGGAAAAGTAAGTAAAATATTACTGAAAATTACAAAATCTGGAAATTTTAAACGATATTTTACTTATTTGTACATTGCTCAGTTAAAATCGTTTTTCAGATTTTCAGATTCACTTAACTCTGACTGACTATAATTTTTTTTTTTTTGCTCCCAATGGCCAGTCACTAGACTCTAGCACTAGACTCTACGTCGACTTATGTCGTTTGCCCTATGTACGGCCGAAATCGTGAACCATTTTGCCATCCTAGGACGTTGCCACAGGCGCACCAGAGGGGGGCGGAACACACTGCGCCCACAACACACAACATCCATGTCTCACGTGGGACTCGAACCCACAACGTGGCGGCCGATCGATCGCTGGAAACGCTCGCCTTGACCATTCGGCCACCAACTTCGGCTGAAATGAGCCAACAGCATACAGTGTTCCCAGGTGGTCACCCACCCAAGTACTATCCGCGCCCGATGCTGCTTAACTTCGGTGATCTAACGGGAACCGGTGTTTCCCGCAAGGTAGAGCCGTTGGCTGACTATAAATTGTAGAGTTTCCAAATCTTTCACAATTCTTAAATATTTTTATTAGTTAAAATACAACATCTTTGCTGAAGAATCGTGTTTTTATACACCCTGTAGTAAAATTTCCTTCAAAATATGAATTTTAAATTAGTTTTTAAACTTTCCACTTTCCCTACATATACAAGGTGATTAAAAAAAGATGGGCCAAACTTTACGAGGTGGTAGTACACACGAAACCAGGCATTTTTCGCCATAGTTTACCGGGTCGGAAATGAAGCGTAAGGCATTACAGGGCCGTTACTCGTTGGAAAGCGTTCCACAAACATAAAAGCGTCATTCTGGTTGTTATTTTCTGGTTGAAGAAGAAAAACACGAATGCAAATTCCATCTGGGGAAAAAGAAGAAGAACCCTTATGCAAAATTTTGTAACACCGAATGTACGACCTTATCAGTTTGCAGCAGTTATTTCGCAGCTCCAACTTTTGAGACGATGGAGAAATTTGCCGTATTTTTCCTTCAGGATATCTTGCCGGAATTGCTGGAGGATGTTCCATCAGACATCCGGCGGCGTATGTGGTTCCAGCACGATGGAGCACCAGCCCATTTTAGGCGAGAGATAAGGAACTATCTGGACTTTTCTTTTCCGGGCCGATGGATTGGGCAAGGTGGTCCCATAGCTTGGCCCCCACGATCGCCCGATTTGTTGTGCTTTGACATCTTTTTGTGGGGATATCTCAAGAGTCTCGTCTGCGACACTCCCTTTAAATCTGAAGAACTCGTCACCAAAATTTCGGCCGCTACTATCGAAGTGCGCGACATGCCTGGTCTGTTCGAGAGAGTTTGCCAATGCCTCCATCGCCGGCCGCTGTAAGACGGGGATTCGGGTTGGCTGTCGCTTTTTTGAGCCATTACTGTAATTATTGTTTATTAAATGTCATTTCATAACTTCTAAATCATTCTTTTATTTTCATCTCACCTCATCGGTTTCACCATCAAGCGCCCACTGCCGACTTTACGTTTCATTTCCGACTCGGTAAACTATGACGAAAAATGCTTGGTTTAGTGTGCACTATCGCCTCGTAAAATTTGGTCCATATTTTTTTAATCACCCTGTATAGTGTAATATATAGAAAAGTATTGTGATGGGATCGAAAATTCAAATTCGAGTTTTCGACGGAAGAGCACATTTTACTCAAGAGCATCTCTGAACTCGAATCGAACGTTTTGGAGGTGATCTCGGTGTATGTGTGCGTATGTTAATCTCTCTGTGTGTATGGATGCGATATCTCCTGAACGGAAAGTTCAGAAGATGTATATGGTGCGATTATTACAATCAGTAAATACTGGAACCAATTTTCAAATGAATTTTTGAAAAGAAAATTATTTAAAAAAATTAGGACCTCCAATAAAGTTAAGCAAATAAATGTTTCGAACGTAATATTTTATTAGAAAACGAATGAAAACAATTTCAGAGCGCTAGCATGAACCGTTCTCGCGTTACCTGCACCTTTTCAAACAAATTTATGGAAAAATTACATAAAATTAAAAATGTAATAATTATCATTCTATATGTTCAGTTTCTATGTGCAGTATATGTGACAAACCAGTTTTAACTGTCACGTAGATCTAGTTCATTCTATTCACGAAAGAAGATGCTTTTTTTACTAGTTATGTATTTTGACAACCAAGAATTCATCAATAGTCATATAATAATCGCAGTTAATTACATTTTGATGAGGACTTTGCTCGTGAGTATGAATAAGTCACTTTGTTGGGACTCATAATTTGCCAGAAACGTTCAATTTCAATGCGCATGGTGTTCAGTTAATGCGCGACAAACTCAGAGAGTTGTTAGTAGACATCAAGAGGAACAAAAATTGAAATGGAACATGGTGTCTACGTTTAGTTAAAATCGCAGAAACACGTATGTTGGCAGAGAAGAGGGATGGCGGATGTCAGTTGATCGCTGAATACATTCGCACACGATGTCTGACGTAATGCATTTTGTTTTCCTGCAACACGCCCTCCCAGAATTGCTGCAGAGTGTGCCGGCCACAGTGCATCGACGAATGTGGTTCATGCATGGTGGTGCCCCATCACCCACGTGCTGCGCAACCACCTGCGTAATCACCTCATACCCAGGGAGATGGATTGGACGCGCCGGACCCGTTGCTTGGCCTCCACGTTCGCCGGATCTTAATCCGTTAGACTCCTTCTTCTGGGATCCCCTTTACACTATGAGACGCCCGTGGACATACCGGAGGATCTCATAGCGCGGATCGTCGTCGCTGCGCAGGGGTGACCCTAGGACCAAGGAACCCATGCGACTGATTAGGGCCTCAAGTCTAGAGAGGGCCTCAAAATTGGAAAGGATATTTTTTTTATCCTAAGCCCCTCTTAATCTCTGGAGCTAATTATTTCAAAGTAACATCTTACCACTCATTAGCCCTTCATACGCTTCATTTTATTATTTTGTGTTATTCCGTAATTTACCTTCAGTCTTTCGGATTTCAGTAGTTGCAATCTGAATAGGGTTCGAAGTAAATTCCTTCTTGTACACGAAGTATGGAATATTTACGGAGTAAACAAGTCATAAAAATTCGAAAGAGGCCCATTTTTCATTTTTACCCTTTGAACAAAATAAATAATAAAACAAATATAGTCCGCAGCTCGGATTACACAAAATTCGGATTAATTGAGTTCGGATTATCGAATTGTTACTGTTTCAATAAAATTAAGATTAAAATTAGGAATTCCCGAAATTATGATTAATGGAATCGGGATATTCCCCTGCTGGGGAATTTTTGGCATAGCTCCTGGGTGGGACCTCTCCAAAATGCTCTCTTAGGGCTTCAAGAAACTTCGAGACGCTACTGTCGCTGAGACATCAATATGACTATGCCAGACTATGCACACCCGGTATCGTCGAGCGCGTCCGAAAATCGTTTTTACGTCGTTGTAGACTGTGCAATGACGCCCGCAGACGACTTTTCGAACAACACCTGTAATAATCTCGTTCACATCATTCTCATCGTTCCCTTTCCAGCATTGTGCTGTGCACCCCAAGCTGTGTTGTAAACATGCTGCCAAATAAATCTTTTTGTAGTTATTATTGTACTTTTCGTCATCCCAGCTTGACGTCAGAGCCTGCATACGTATTTTCGCGATTTTCACCGATTGAACGTGGTTTGCGACGCCATGATCCCTATCAATTTTTGTTCCTCTCGATGTCTACTAACTGCCTTTTAAGTTTGTCGCCGCATTAACTAAACGCCCTGTACATGGTGATGGTGTTGATTTAATGCCAAACACTTTCAGCACATTGTTTCGTCTTGATGAAAGTAGAGTCATTGCACTGCGTCCGGATAGTCGTGTGCTGCTTACATCAAGTTTTCCATTGTACATTTTTGAATGTATAAAATATGAAAAAAAAATCTGATGTGGGCAACACATGACTTTCCTTATATAATGTAATGAATTTACTACTTTTACAGTAAAAAGAGAGGTTTTTCTTATAGTAGATACTTATTCTTTCCAAGATATTGAATTTTCGGCAATTAGTCATCATTTTCATTAATTTAGAGTCATTTTTATCCATTTGGCGAGATTTTCGTTAATTTGGCAACATTTCAAAAAGTCGCCAAGTTGGCGACATTCCGCCAAATTCGTCGCCAAAATCTCGCCAAGCGTTATGGACGAAGAAATATGTTGTTCTTACAGCAGATAAATGACTATTGGCGTTCAAATACAAAAGTATTACTCAAAGTATCTTTTTTCATGAATGGAACGAGATAGATACACGAGAATGATGTCACCTATTTTATCTCATGGTATTACATATGAAAAGTGAACATGTTTCTCAATAGGAAATATTTTTTTTTTCATTTTATATGACTTTTTAATAATTTTTTTGAAAAATGTGCAATATCTAGAAAACGGTTCATGTTAGCGTTCTAAAATTTATGTCAATCGTTTTCTAATGAAAAATTACATAAGAAATGTCTATTTGCGTAACTTTATTAGTGGTTTTGATTTTTTGACGATTTTTTCAAAATTTTATTCGAAAATTTAGGGGGGTTCTGAACATTCGATTACGCATAAAAACAATAGGCTTCCAGTGTTTACGGATTGTGATTTTTGTACCAAATTTGGTTCGATTCGGTCCATTCGTTCGTCAGTTATCGTCTCCACAGACTCACTGACACACACACACACATACACACACACACACACACACACACACACACACACACACAACACACACACACACATACACACACACAGACATCACTTCAAAAATGTTTGATTCGTGATCAGGGATGCTTGAAACGTGCTCTCCCGTCGAAAACTCGATTTCGAATTTTCGACCCCGTCACAATACTTTCCTTATACATTATGTATATAAGGAAAGTAAAAATGTCGAAGATGGTCAAACAACTAAAAATATCAAAATGTATCAAAATTCCTTGGAATCACTCTGGGATTATTTAATTCACATATGCATCTGAAATCCCATCCACTGTTTTTACTTTCCTTATATACATAATGTATAAGGAAAGTATTGTGACGGGGTCGAAAATTCGAATTCGAGTTTTCGACGGGAGAGCGCGTTTCAAGCATCCCTGATCACGAATCAAACATTTTTGGAGTGATGTCTGTGTGTGTGTGTGTGAAAGTATGTGTGTGTGTGTGTGTGTCAGTGAGTCTGTGGAGACGATAACTAACGAACGAATGGACCGATTCGAACCAAATTTGGTACAAAAATCACAATCTGTAAACACTGGAAGCCTATTGTTTTTATACGCAATCGAGTGTTCAGAACCTCCCTAAATTTTCGAAAAAATTTTTGAAAAAATCGTCAAAAAATCAAAACCACTACTAAAGTTACGCGAATAGACATTTCTTATGTAATTTTTCATTAGAAAACGATTGACATAAATTTTAGAACGCTAACATGAACCGTTCTCGAGATATTGTACATTTTTCAAAAAAATTATCAAAAAGTTATATAAAATAAAAAAAAATATTTCCTATTGAGAAACATGTTCACTTTTCATATGTAATACCATGCGATAAATTTTGTGACATCTTTCTCGTGTATCTAGGTCGTTCCATTCATGAAGAAAGATACTTTGAGTAATACTTTTGTATTTGAACGCCAATAGTCATTTATCTGCTGTAAGAATAACTTATTTCTTAGTGCATAACGCTTGGCGAGATTTTGGCGACGAATTTGGCGGAATGTCGCTAACTTGGCGACTTTTTTGAAATGCTGCCAAATTAACAAAAATCTCGCCAAAATGGATAAAAATGATGCTAAATTAATGAAAGTGACGACTCATTGTCGAAAATTCAATATCTTGGGAAGAATATAACTATCTACTGTAAGAAAAACCTATTTTTTTTACTGTAAAAGTAGTAAATTCATTACATTATATAAGGAAAGTCATGTGTTTGACCACATCAGATTTTTTTTGTGTGTGTGTGTATTCACAATGTGTTATTTCATCTTGCCGGCCAAATTGCTCTGATCGTATTAATATTTATGTGTGTGTGCATGTGTGTGTGCTGTGCTGTGTGCTGTGTTGTGTGTGTGTTGTGTTGTGTGTGTGTGTGTTGTGTTCTGTATGTGTTGTGTTTTGTGTGTATTGTTTTGTGTGTATTGTATTGTGAGTGTTGTGTGTGTGCGTTATGTGTGTGTTTTCATAATACGTTCTTTCTTCTTGCCGGCCAGATTGCTCTGATAATATTAATATTTATGGAGGAAGTGTGACTGGTGAATATTTAGGATGGAGTCCTGCTGTCAATTAAAACTGTATTTAGTTGCGGAAACAGCAAGAATTGCAGCTTGTGGAGATTTTACGAAGCATACCTTAAAACTATTTTGAAACTCGTGTAAATTAACTAGAATGTGGCTCAACTCAAATTTCTTATACCAAAATCCATTAAGTAGCTTGTGATATTCTTTTTTTTTTTTCAAATCTTACAAAAAAAATTTTAAAAATCGATTACTTTAGCACAAGTGAGCGAAATTATAACATGTTATCCTTCATTTTAAAGGACTTAAACAAATCCTTCAATCCATACCAAGTTTAACATATACCCCCTCGGAAGGGGCTGATAGCCTCACGAACACAAAAATAGTATCATTAAGCCATACATGTTATCATTAGGCTACAAATAACACCTGTATCACATAATTTTAAGTGACCTGTAATTTTTTTTTCCTTTTGCAAATTTTGCAGGAAGAATTTGAAAAAATCGTTGCTTCAAATAATCACATTTATAACATATTACTTTCATTTTAAAACGTTTCAAACAAGATTACATTGCCAAATATTATTATAGTTAACATTGTTAATTGAGTTACATTGTCAAACTTTTGATTGATACCAAGTTTGACAATGTAACTTCTGGGGGGGGGGGGATTGCCCATCCCCCCGAGGGAACTAATAATGTAACAGATACAAATATCGTATCTTGGTCTTTTTTCATTACAATGATTTAAACTATTAATTTTCGCGATCATTAAGCCATAAATTATCATGCATAATTATGTCACATTTTGTCTTCTGCTGCCATGTTAAGAATATATAAAATTTCGAAGTTTTGTTTCTGTCTAGTATTAGATTTTTTCGTTAACAAAGCCGAATATAAAGTTTTGTGAAAATCGATTAATGTTTGAAGCAACTCTCGTGTACGCAAAAAATCGACCACAGACAGACAGACAAGAATCACTATAAAGTTATCAAAACGTGTTCAGGAGGTCCTAAAGCATATATTAGCATCAAAGTCTCAAAATCGAAAATTTTCTTGAAGACAATACTTTTTCTATACTATATTCAATAGCATAAGAAAATAAAATGTATAGGACCTTAGAAAACCGTTGAAAATAAGTAATTCTAATGTATAAAACATAACGAGTTTGCCTTTTATGTAATGGAGTGCAAATACGGTAAGATTTGGTACGTTACTTTTTGATTAAAATATATTATTACGTACTTATAATGCTCAGTACCTCGTATTACTATACCTCTATACCTCGTATTACGTTCTTATAATACTCAGATAAAATCTATAATCTTAATGTTCGCAAGTTTGCTTGGGGGAAAAAAAAACAAAAAAAACATACAAATAAACAAGAAAAAAGAAAATAGTTGTATACACTGAATAAAATAGATTAGGCATGAGCCAAGGATGTTCAAAAATGCACTTGACATGTTTCTGGCTTCGAATGTCCCATGATCGTTACCGATCAAAGTTCTTTTAATATAAGGTTGCTCTGTCAGCCCGGCAGCGAATCAAAAAGTTGTCAACTTGACGTCAGTGAGGTAGGATTTCATCATTCGTGACGTCACGGTCCAGGGAGGACTTTGATAGGCCAAACACAAGTTTTCGCATTATTATAGTTAATAAACAATCTTGAGTGCGGCTGTTACTGGACTTCCTCATACCAGAATCCATTTTTAAGTAGCTTGTAATTTATTTATTTATTTATTTGCAAATTTTAAAAGAACATTTTTGAAAAATCTGTATCGGTGGTTCAAATGATAGCAATTATAGCATGTTACACTTCATTTTAAAGACTTTGAAAAAAAAAACTTTCGATTGATGCCAATTTTGACACTATACTCCCCCCTCCCCGGTGTAAGTTGATGAGGGGCAACATGACCCCCAAGGACATAATAACGTCGCGAACGCAAAAAATTGTATAACGGCTATTTTTACTACAGTGATTAAAACTATTAACTTTCATGATCATTGAACCATAAATAACTTCTTTTATGCAGGATTATGCCGAACTTTGTCCTATGCTGTCATGGGTAAGGTAATATAAAATTTTGAAAAAGTTTCAGCTAAATGTTTTTGCTCAAATTTCAAATAATTCTATCTAGTTTTAGATTTTTTGATAGCAAACACTGAATATAAAGTTTCACAAAAATCCATTAATACATTTCGTCGTACGGAGTATATAATATAAAAAACTTAAAATTCACAATCATGTGCAAATTCCTATACTATTCTAAATGGCATTGTTATTCAAAGAATTCTATTAAAATATATAAATTAATGCTCCTAAAAGGAAATTTAAAAATCTCTGTTCTTACTATACAAAATTATTTTCACAGGTATATCTGACAAAAAAATATCCTGGTTTCGCTTGTAAACAAATTTGCAAAAAAATATGTATTTAAATCAATATATGCCAAAATAGAAGTGATAAAGCTGTATCGGTAGATATACCCGTACTACTTACATTCCCGAATATTAGAAGATATACCCGTGTATTAGTAGAAAATTGCCCGTACTATAATGTATGAATTTCAAATATCCTTGCCGAGATACAACAGATGACGTGATTAAGTGAAGATATCAATTATCTTTAAACTTGAGGGCCGTGATCATTTCCAATATATGTCATTATGAAAGCGTTAAAATTGTATGGGAAGGTATAACTTATATTTTAGAAGATATACCCGTGTGCTAGAAGATTACCCGTATTACAATATATGGGTTTCAACCGTTTTTACCAAAATAAAGCATTCTATTAAAATATTTGTATTTATGCTCCTAAAAAGAAGTTTAAGAATCTCTCTTCTCGCTATACGAAAATTATCTTTACAGGCAGAACTGAAGAATAAAACAGCTTGGTCCCGTTGGTAAACAAATTTGTAAAAATGACATAATAAATTGACAATATCAATAATCCCAAAGTATTCTTTAAAAATCCAGTTAAAATGCAATTTCGATAAAATTTATTTCATGTACATTTCTTTACTATTTAAATTGGAAAAGGTTTAATAAAAATCGTCTGCCGCATGAACAGATTGGATTTAAACCCGTTGTTAAACGACATATCATTTTCTTCAAATAAATTTACGGGAAAAAATATAGTCTGCATAATGTAATGTCTATGGACAGTTTAATTGTGTGTCTTTAATTAATATCTAGACCACCCCTGGTCATAGAAACTCGAAACATGGACTAAATTTTAAATGGACTTATTCCAAGTCTGTCCACAAAATTTCATCAAATTCGGTTTAGCCGTTCACCCATGATAATGAGACAAACAGACTAGCAAATTTTCAATTTTATTTATATAGATATAGTATAGAGAAAGTATTGCTTTTACGAAAATGCTCGATTTTGAGGTGAGATATGTTGTATATTTCAAAATTCCAGATGTGTTTTAGAACCTCATGAACACGTTTTAACTATTTTTAGAGTAATGCCCGTCTGCAGATGGTCAATTTCTTGTATTCATGATGGATGACACAAATATTAATGGATTTTCACAAAACATTTATCCGGATTTGTAAAAGAAAAATCTTGAACTAAACATTTTTTTTTAATTCCAGCAAGAACTTCGAAATTTTATATGTTCTTAACATGGCTGCATAAGACGAAATTGGACATAATTATGCATAAACGGGGTTATTTATGGCTCAATAATAACAAGACTCAACAGTTTCAATCCTTGTTGCGAAAAATATTCGCAATACAATTTTTGTGTTCGCAAGTTATCTCCCCCCGGGGATACATTGCCAAATATAGCATCAATCGAAAGATTTTTAGGGTTACATGTTATAATTATGATCATTTAGATCAACGTTACAGATTTTTAAAAAAATTTTCTTGCAAAATTTGCAAAATCAAAATCAGAAGCTACTTAAAAATAGATTCTTGTATGAAAAAGTCGAGTTCAGCCACATTCCAGGTAATAATAAAAAGGAAAATGTTTTTTTATTATCCGAACTTGCATTGATTTTGAATAATTAGCTTAAATTACTTCAAGCACAGACGATCCAAATTCATAAAATAAATAATAGAGTAGATATTTACGAATTATTACGTATTCTTTAACAATTGACTTATTTTTACAAGCAATTTTGAAGTGGCAACATCCAGATGAAAACAGCTTGTGCAGAGAGATTTTGAGTTGTGCTGTGCACGCAAGACCTAGTGACGTCCAAGGAGATTTAGAGACGTCGGTGGGATAGGATGACAGTCGCAGTTAACAGGTTTGGTCTCTCTTGAGAGCACCAGAACAAAATGCGCCTGTTTCCTACTCCCAATTACATCATATGCGCAGAGCCATGTAAAAAATACAATCACGCCCGAGACGAGAGTCTCTTGGCTACGATCGCGAATTGAGAAGCATGAGTGATTTTCGTCACTCTTTTTACGCACACAGCAGTGCCATTATTTAACAGACGTCCTTAAAACATGTTCGGATCTGATAAGAGTTCTACGTAACCTGTTACGTTATGTGACTAATAAATGTTCTATCTGACTGGTCGATAGTTTTGAACACCATATTCATTAGTTGTCTTCTTACGCATCTCCCCATTACTCTTGTTTATTGACAATTACTTTAATTTCAAAGCACCTTACAAATTACGAGGGTAGTTGTAAGGCCCATTGATGTACATATATTTTTCCTCACTCGTCGAAGAAGAATGAAAATTGATTCAATAATAATGCACTGAGTTAGGTTATACGACGTGACATCCGTTTAAACAAATTTTATAAAGGCTACAAAGTCGCCAGGTGAACATCCTGAATCTTTTCGCATTGTGATTATCTGAAGGCCAAGCTTATGTACAAAAAATGTTCGATTTCAAATATCCTGAAATATAGTGACTGTGTATAACTTTCTTGTAATGCTGCAGGTTTGAAAATGTTTCCATAATTTGAATATAGGTACGTTCGATTTATTTTTTTGTTCTATGCTAGAATACTTGTATAAAGTTATTAAATACGTTAGCCACTTTGATGTTTTAAATAACAAGACGCGTAAAGCTAAATAGTTTTGGTTTCTAATTCAGATACTGTGATCATCACAGTATAAGTAGAATTCAAACTTCATTCAAACATACCTCAATTGCATCAGATTCTGATGCAATTGAGGTGTGTTTGAATGCAATATTATACAGTATGTGGACATCACCTGGTTTCATTTACACATCATAAGTTCTAATAAATTTAGACGACTAAATTATGAAGAATAAATTTAAATATCCTTTCAGAACCTGTACAACAAAATTACAATTTGGCACTTTGTTGCTACCTCCCCCCTCTCCGAAATAATATTTACACTAAAGTGCAGAAATAGGCATCGAAATGCCATTGACAAATAATATCCCATGAACTAACTAAAATTTGGTGAATTAATTGGCGTGAAAACATAAATCTATTAAACTGTCTTTTTTTTCACACTAAAAATTTCTGATAGTATTTTAAGCAAAAATTATTCTTATTTGATTGGGTATATACATTGGTATAATAAATCTGAAAAAAAAATCTTTAAAAGTATATTGTAGCAACGGGTTCATAATTTAATTTTTAGCATCCGGTGGACTGTTGCGACACCACTATTGGCATGGATTCGGAGTTTTCAGCGTAGGCGTAACCAAGATTTCGAAAAGGGGTAGGCTATAGTGCTGAACTTTGTTTACCAATATGGATCCTATAAAGAACTAATGGAGATATTTCAAACATAGGGGGATTGGCTCAGCGTAGTCATTTAGGTGACGTAATGGGCCAGAAAGAAAATAAAAGAAATCCTACCTTGCTAATATATTATATATCCAGCATAATTGGTGATTGAATATTGGTTGATGTATTGCAATCGCAAAATTTGTAACTCTTTTTCTGTGATTACGTATACATTATACTCTCTTTCAAATAAAATGTGAATGCAAAGATTTAAGAGCTTATATAGGTTTTTATTAAATTGTACTTACGTTTACATGCAGTGGATATAAGAAGTGTTAAGCACAATCAATTGTACAATATATTTTCTGTAAAATTATTAAGACGAAAACTTACGTTAAAATAAGACATTTTATTGACAATAAAATAGTACCAATGTATTTTTATTTTAAAAATATGCCTGTGCCCTCTAAATTAAAAGAACCTCATCGATTGAAACATAAAAAAACACATTTATTACATGAAAGACAAATTCACAAAAATGCCACTTGTTCTTATACAAGAATGCCACTTGTTCTTATACAAAAATGCCACTTGTTCTTATACAAAATCGCACTTCACTCATCAGAATATATTGTTCGCCGCTTGTTTCAGTCCGCATGCGAGACAAAGGGTGAGGGCAAGTGCTCCTATCTGAAAAAGAAATAAGTTATCGTAAGAACTTTTTTTATTGATTACTTAACTTTTAGCATAGGCGACGCCACGAGGGTGCTAAGGGTGCTTCAGCACCCCTATTACAAATTGCGCAAACAGTCCTTTTTACTTAAATAGCAACTGCCAACGATTTTCAGTTTCTCTCTCTCTCTCTCTCTCTCTCTCTCTCTCTCTCTCTCTCTCTCTTCCCCCTATCCCCCCCTCTCTCTCGTTTTTTCTTTTTGCTCGCTTTTTTTCTCGCTTTTTCGCTATCCATATATATAATTATCTAACGTAATCGGAAGTTGGGAGAGGGTTATGAGGGAAGAAACGTTGTCCCCAAAATCAGTATTCGGATAAAACATTCTAATACTTTCATAAGTGATGACGTAGAGGCAGGGCAAAACACCCAGGAACGTAAATATTCCCTGGAACCAGTTTCATTGCCTGAGAGAAAAAAAATCTTTAAAATCCATCGAGTAGTTTAACCTTTTGCTTACGGGTGGGACAGCGTCCATCCCAAACGAGGAACCTCCCAAAAAGACAGGTATTTGAGATACCCTATCCCAAGCAGTTCGATCCCCCTTTGCAGGCATTGGCGTCCATGAACGCCCATGGAGAGGTTCTTCGTTTGGGATTGACGCTTTCCCACCCGCAAGCAAAAGGTTAAAATATATTTAAATTAGAAGCCTTTCCCTTTATATTGTTACGACTTTATATTGTACTCTCAAGATACAATTATTGGGAATGTGGGCTCAATTCGACTTTCTCCTATCAGAAACCTTTTTCAAACAGCTTGAGATTTTTTTAATGCAAATTATACAAGAAAAATTTTGAAATTTTGTATGATGATGACAATTATAGCATGTTACCCTCCATTTTAAAAGGCTTGAAAAATTATTTCGATTGATACTGTTACGAACGTATTCTATAGAATCGTGTGTGCATATACAGAATATAAGAACGAGTCCAAGTTCCTGGATAACTTACGTTTACTCACAAGCACAAAGTAAACAGGAATAGTAAGCAATCAAACAGCACTTAATTGCTGCACTCATTTCACAGAATAGGCGATATTATTCTCAGAATCTTGACGAAAATTCTTTCACAAAACAGCCGCTACTATTCTCAAAACATTGACAAAAACCGCAGTCTAATGTAGCTGATGTCACGTCAATTCGTCAACTCCCTTTCGATTTAGTGATGACTCCTATTTATATTCTCTCCATAGAAACTTCTGGAAATCTCTATATCTCAAAACATAAGTGTTCTATCGAGAAGTTTCTGGAACATTCCGGAAGTCGCCAAATGTCGCTAAATTGGCGATAAATCACCAAATCTGGGAACCCTTCTAACAGGTAAATCGCAAGCTGGGAGAGGGTTATGAGAGGGGAAACGTTGTGCCCAAAATCAGTATTCGGATAAAACATTCTAATACTTCCATAAGTGATGACGTAGAAGCAGGACAAAGCACCCTGGGACATAAATATAATCCTGGAAACCCTGGGCTCACGTCATCCTTACGTCATGCAGACGTCATGGACTGTGTTTTCTTCGCCTGGATTTCGAGACAGACGAAAAAGGAGGCGCCGAAGGGAATATTGCGCGCAACAATACCAAGTTTTATAATGTACCCCCGGGGGAATAACTCTGGTCTTGTCTTGAGTGTGTTTGTCTTGAGAGAGTGCGTGGAAAGAACTCAGGGAATACAAAGATGACTACAGGTCTAGTATTCGGGTCTAGTATATGGAAAGGTCTAGCATTCGGGAGTTGGCCGCAATACGAGGCGAGGTAAAAGAAAGACAGTGGTTAGCGAAAAAGCTTTAGAATCGTCTCCATTTAAGAGTTATCATCAGGTCAGTTAATTTCAGTATCTTGTATATATATTGGAAATGATTCTGAGCGTGTGCAATAATAATTATTGTCTATATCATCAATTGCTTTAAACAGCCAGATGCTGTTATGTCTGTGTAGTGCGCAATAAATTTAGTTTGAATTACTCAGTGCAGTCCTGTGTTATTGCCCTGGGACCGAAAGGTGTGAATATCAAATAATTTAAGTTTGAGATAAGTCACTTTGGACATATCGAACATCCATCCTCAAGAACGACCGCTAATGAGGATAAAGAGACATTTGGTCTTTACAATGACACTGAAGACAAGCCCAGCCCACGGCAAGAACGAAGAATTGAACTCTCCCGATCCGAGCATATTCCTACTCTCCCGTAGGAACGCAGATAATGCTGATTAGGTCGATGATTCGTCTAATAACCGAACGAGTTAGGATCATTAGTTTAAATAAACATAAATTATGATGAAAACTGATGGAAATAATAATCAAAAGGTTATTTAGACTTACAAAGTATAAGAAATCAGTGGATTTAACATTCTTTTATTCACCCTCGTTCAACAGGATTAACTTTGTAACGGGTTTACCATCGGTCCTAATAAGACCGGTTAAAAAGATTCTACTGTATCTTTGTAAATGGAAATAATTTTTAAACATACATACCTGTAAAATAAACACTGCAATTGCTATTCCTCCCAGCAAGCCAGCTTTACTCTTAAAATAATTCACAACTGCATCCAAACAGCCCTGTTAGGAACAAAATACACATTCATTATTACTTCGAATACGAGTTGTTAGAAAATAAATCCGATTGTTTCGCACTTGTGTGCGAAAACATAAAATTCTTGTTAATTTAATTAATAAAATATAGTTTATTTAGTTATGTATGAAATTCGTTTATTTTATGAAAAGCAAAAAATAAACAGTAACAATCTTCTTATTACTTTCCTTATATACATAACGTATAAGGAAAGTATTGTGACGGGGTCAAAAATTCGAATTCGAGTTTTCGACGGGAGAGCACGTTTCAAGCATCCCTGATCAAGAATCGGACCATTTTTTAAGTGATGTTTCTCTCTCTCTCTCTCTTTCTCTCTCTCTCTCTCTCTGTGTGTGTGTCAGTGAGTCTGTGGAGACGATAACTGATGAACGAATGGGCCGATTCGAATGAAATTTGGTACAAAAATTACAATCCGTAAACACTGAAAGCCTATTGTTTTTATACGCAATTGAATGTTCAAAAAATCCCTAAATGTTCGAGTGAAATATTGAAAAAATCGTGAAAAAATCAAAACCTCTAATAAAGTTACGCAAATAGATATTTCTTATGTAATTTTTCATTAGAAAACGATTGACATAAATTTTAGAACGCTAACATGAACCGTTCACGAAATATTGCACATTTTAAAAAAAAAATTATCAAAAAATCACATAAAATAAAAAAGAAATATTTTCTATAGAGAAACATGTTCACTTATCATATGTAATACCATGCGATAAATTTGTGACATCATTCTCTTGGATCTAGCTCGTTCCATTCATAAAAAAAGATACTTTGAGTAATACTTTTGTATTTCAACACCAATAGTCATTTATCTGCTGTAAGAATAACTTATTTCTCCGTCCATAAGGCTTGGCGAGATTTTGGCGACGAATTTGGTGGAATGTCGACAACTTGGCGACTTTTTCAATGTTACTAAATTAAAGAAAAACTCGCCAAATGGATAAAAATAACGCTAAATCAATGAAAATGACAACTCATTGACGAAAATTCAATATCTTGGAAAGAATATAAATATCTACTATAATAATACTCTATTTTTACTTTCCTTATATACATAATGTATATGGAAAGTATTGTGACGGGGTCGAAAATTCGAATTCGAGTTTTCGAGGGGAAGGGCACGTTTCAAGCATCCCTGATCACGAATCAAACATTTTTAAAGTGATTTCTGTGTGTGTGTGTGTGTGAAAGTATGTGTGCGTGTGTGTGTGTGAAAGTATGTGTGTGTGTGTGTGTGTGAAAGTATGTGTGTGCGTGTGAAAGTATGTGTGTGTGTGTGTGATAGTATGTATGTGTGTGTGTGTCAGTGAGTCTTTGGAGACGATAACTGGCGAACGAATGGACCGATTCGAACGAAATCTGGTACAAAAATCAGAATCTGTAAACACTGGAAGCCTATTGTTTTTATACGCAATCGAATGTTCCCACCTAAATTTTCGAGTGAAATTTTGAAAAAATCGTCAAAAAATCAAAACCGCTAATATAATTACGCAAATAGACATTTCTTATGTAATTTTTCATTAGAAAACGATTGACATAAATTTTAGAACGCTAACATGAACCGTTCTCGAGATATTGTACATTTTTTAAAAAAATTATCAAAAGTTATATAAAATAAAAAAAAATATTTCCTATTGAGAAACATGTTCACTTTTCATATGTAATACAATGCCATAAATTGGGTGACATCATTCTCGTGGATCTAGCTCGTTCCATTTATGAAAAAAGGCACTTTGAGAAATACTTTTGTATTTGAACGCCAATAGTCATTTACCTGCTGCAAGAATTACTTATTTCTCCGTCCATAACGCTTGGCGAGATTTTGGCGACGAATTTGGCGAAATGTCGCCAACTTGGCGACATTTTTAATTGTTGCCAAATTAACAAAAATCTCGTCAAATTGATAAAAATGACGTTAAATCAATGAAAATGACGACTAATTGAAGAAAATTCAATATCTTGGAAAGAATATAAGTATCCACTATAAAAATAACATTTTTTTAAACTGTAGAAGTAGTAAATTCCTTGCATTATATAAGGAATGTCATGTGTTGCCCACATCAGATTTTTTTTTACTGTAAAAGTAGTAAATTCATTGCATTATATAAGGAAAGTCATGTGCTGCCCACATCAGATTTCTTTTTTTTAGACGTATAAATGAATCATATATGCTTCTACTAAAACCATCGTAGAATTCCGATAATAAATTCTACTTATTCTAAGGAAATATGTCAAGTAAGAGTTGCTGCCACTCACTTTCTCACACATTCATATTAATAGTATTTAGTTTTATTTGTATCACTATTACTATCAGAATGAAAAAGAATCCGATTGTGATCACCACATAACTTTTGCTACAGACTCAAATTCACAATGTATTAAATTAAGTTTAATTGCTCAAATTGACACGAACACTTGAAATTATATCCAGTTTTCCGTCTTAATTCGTTTTCTTTTTCATTAGGCAACTTAACACGTCTTTAAACGTCGCCATTTTCATCCAATATTTCAAAGTAACTTAAAAATCTCGAAAACGATTCAGTTCGTCTTATTGGTTTCGTCGTTAAAAATGACGTATAAAACAAACATTTAATTAATACATTCAAGTATATTACTTTGCTTATATACATAATGTATAAGGAAAATATTGTGACGGGGTCGAAAATTCGAATTCGTGTTTTCGACGGGAGAGCACGTTTCAAGCATCCCTGATCACGAATCGAATATTTTTGAAGTGATATCTGTGTGTGTGTGTGTGTGTGTGTGTAAGTATGTGTGTGTGTGTGTGTGTGTCAGTGAGCCTGTGGAGACGATAACTTACGAACGAATGGACCGATTCGAATGAAATTTGATAAAAAAAATCACAATCCGTAAACACTGGAAGCCTATTGTTTTTATACGCAATCGAATGTTCAGAACCCCCCCCCCCCTAAATTTTCGAGTGAAATTTTGAAAAAATCGTCAAAAAATCAAAATCGCTAATAAAGTTACGCAAATAGACATTTTTTATGTAATTTTTCATTAGAAAACGATTGACATACATTTTAGAACGCTAACATGAACCGTTCTCGAGATATTGCACATTTTTCAAAAAAATTATCAAAAAGTTATATAAAATAAAAAAAAATATTTCCTATTGAGAAACATGTTCACTTTTCTTATGTAATGCTATGCGATAAATTTGGTGACATCATTCTCGTGGATCTAGCTCGTTCCATTCATTAAAAAAGACACTTTGTGTAATACTTTTTTATTTGAACCGCCAATACTCATATATCTGCTGAAAGAATAACTTATTTCTCCATCCATAACGCTTAGCGACATTTTGGCGACGAATTTGGCGGAATGTCGCCAACTTGGCGACAATTTTAATTGTTGCCAAATTGATAAAAATCTCGCCAAATTGATAAAAATAACGCTAAATCAATGAAAATGACGACTAATTGAAGAAAATTCAATATCTTGGAAAGAATATAAGTATCTACTATAAGAATAACATTTTTTTAACTGTGAAAGAAGTAAATTCATTGCATTATATAAGGAAAGTCATGTGTTGCCCACATCAGATTTTTTAGTTTTATATCTCAGATTTTTTTCAAAATTCGATCAGCACCAGGATAACCCGGAAGTGATATTGCTCTGGAACTAGCCCATTACGCTAGGACGATATATTTTAGTTTATTTCACATTCTCGATATATTTTAGTTTATTTCACATTTTTGCTACGTCCAATAATGTACGTCCAGTTACCAAATAAAAACGAAAATTAAATTAATAGCGCACATTCAGCTGTTGTTGTTTTTGAGATCCAGACCGTCCGACCTACCAGAAAGGTGTAAGGTAACTGTTTGGACGGTCGGGAAGTGCCACCCAATGTAGAATGGAACCCAGTGGGGGAGGCATCCAAAGGGACCGTACCCTCCTTCCCCTACCACCAACCTCTCGGAAGGACTTACGGACCCACATGTTTAACGTGATCGTACTCCGCGTAAACACGGCGGCAGTTTTGGCAGCGGCGGGAATTGAACCCGGGCCTACCGAGTTCAATTCCCAACCACTGGGCTACCGCGCCCAGCGCACATTCAGTGTCTTTTCAATTAATTGTGCGTCTTATTTTATGCCAATAATCTCAATTTAATGAATTGTTAAAGAAATAAAGAAATCTGTAGGGAAAGTCAGGTGCTGCCCATATCAGATTTTCTTTTTTAATATTACAAAAGTTGAGTATTATTATACAAAATGTTATTCCAACAAAACCATTTTGGCTCCATCGGAATGGAGCCACGGCCGATTTTTTTAGTAATAGAAAAACTATAGAGCTATCAAAACTTTCTCACAACATGACGTCACTGCCAAAACTGCCGCCGTGTTCATGCGGAGTACGATCACGTTAAACATGTGGGTCCGAAAGTCCTTCCGAGAGATTGGTGGTAGGGGAAGGAGGGTACGGTCCCTGTGGATGCCTCCCCCACTGGGTTCCGGTCTAAATTGGGTGGCACTTCCCGACCGTCCAAACTGTTACCTTACACCTTTCTGGTAGGTCGGACGGTCTGGGTTTCAACAACAACATGACGTCATTACCTGTTCATATGGGTATCCAGTTTCAGCGTTCGTACAAGAGGTAGGGACTGGAATGTCGTTGTAATCGTCTGGGCTATCCACACCGCAGCACTTTAGCTGAAAAAAATAAACAAGAAAGATCAAACATACACAAAGCATTGATTATGAAACACTTTTCAACTGCAATTCAATTTTATTTAAACATCTTTAAAATGCGACACATTCAGCGGTGATATTTTATTAATTATCACAGAACTACAATAATTCATTTTACTCAAACTTAAAACTTCATCGAAAAAAATGAGCTTTATTCATATGATACCATCGAAATATAAATCGTCTGGTTCTCTATGCCAAAGGAGTGCATATTTCATTTATACACTTTTATTATAGACTCCAGTGTTTAATGATTTTGCATGAAAAAATTCAGCAATACAGTTCATTTTACATTTACTTCTTTACATTTTGGATCCATTAAAATTAGGCCTCGTTGTAGAAATAATCAAAGTTTAGTGATCATTTAAAATAAAATATATTGTAATTGCGTTGTTTCAGAATGTAGATGCTCAGAAAATTGGTAAAAGTAAAGCGATTTTAGGACGGATGCAACACTAAATATAAATTTAAAAGAACTTTAAAAATCACAATTTTTACTCTGGGAAGAAAAGATGGATGCCACATATTATTTTAAAGTGGATCACGTGATCTCTTCATATTATATGAGCGTAATTATTATCTTCTGATTACATTTTTCGCTGAATTTTTATTATATATATATTATGGGATAATTTGCATATTTCCTAAAATTTTCGAAGCAATTTGTGAATTTTAAAATTAGGTCTTCAATGTATTTCATGTTTTCAACCCAGGTTCAATCCAAAACAATTGGGTGATATTATTCATTTACATTCCCATATGTCCCACAGACTATCTCAACAACATACTAAAATTTCATTTTGATGAAATTATTATTTGGCAGTTATCTTGCAAACGAACAGACAGATAGAGAGACAGAATGATTAAAGTCATAAACACTTTTCATCTATGTTGTAAAGTGTTAAAAAGAAAGTGACATCACATAAGCATGTATTTACAAAGAAGAAAATAAAACTTCTATGGATGAAACGCTTAAAAGTACCATAATGCTTTGAGGATTATATTTAGGTGCCGCTAGTGTTGGTGAAGTAGTCGCTATCATTATTTGACTCAACAGAAAGGGGTTGTATTTAGTATATGTATTTTTGATTAATTTTAAATTAAGGCTTCCCTAATTATGAGTATAATTAACCAGTATTTTTTCATAGTTGTGGGATAGAGTGCAGAATATAGAGAGATAAAAATAAATTGAAATGTAGAATAATTTTAAATACGTAGGAATATTCTTTATTGTTTCAGTTCTACTTTGCATTGCGCTAATATTTTATTTTTACAAAATGGGCAGTTTAAATAAATATTTTAGGACTTTCGCCATGGAAATGCATGCAATGCAGGACTACTTATCTTATACCAGCGCCACCTAAATGATTATCTCAAACGATATTAGCGTTTTTTCAATATGAAGTTTTAACTCATTACTTTTATCTCCGTGGGTCTAGCTATAAAGTGACCATATACGATTTAATAAAAGTGATTGCAGCGCTCCCAGCAGAGAATTCAAAAACTTAGAATAACGAACTCGACAACAAAATAGTGTAGATGAAAACAGCCAATTACGAAGTTGTAGACAGAACCTTATTTACACTAGATGGAACCCATTGTATTTGGAGCCCACTACAAAACATTTAACTACTTACTTGCATCGTCAATAGTAAATAAATGTTTCAAGCAAATAACTTAATGGAAATGGAACTTATGGAATAACTTAATGGACCATACAGCATTTATTATGTGAGATTTATTATTGAATAATTTTTCTTATATGTCACTGATATTCTCATTTATTTTTAAATTATCCTCTAGGGGGCGCTACACTTAGTTTTATCGTTCGGGCATGGCTAGGATACGCCTAATATGTAATTTCACGAACCTTTCCTTAGTAATTGAGGGTATTTAATTGACTTTCCTGTTGTATATTACAGTAGTGATTTCAAACTACATACCTTATATCTATATTTCTAAAAAATGCAGTGGAAAAAATATTTTAGATGATCCGTTCAAAAGGTTTATGGTAAGTTAGTATTTTATTCCAAAGTCCCATGAATTTATCTTCAAAAACGAGGAAGATGCATCTTTTAGGGTTTCAAAAAAATGGTAGTCATTTTTCCATTTCTCCATTTCCTTTTTATTCAGGCAACGTTTTTGTATGAAAAAATTCATCTGATTTTTATGAAATTTTCAGGTATATTCACAAATTATAGTGCGACTTTGAACAATAATTTGAATTTTTAGGTTAGAGCCTTCCCATATATCGTGACAAAAATCTGAAGAAAGTCAAACATTTTTGACAAAAATATAGCCATTACATAACAAATTCACAATGATATCATCCATATAAACAAAAAAAAAAAGTACTTAGATGGGGGAGAAAAGGGAGAGGGAGAAAGTTTCTAGTTCAGCCTATGACCTCGCAAGCCCATCTTACAGACACATTGGTATTGCAAATGGAGTCATTGGCATTGTGACCTAAGGCATTGTAAGCTGAACTAGAAAGTTTCGCCATTGACCCATCTTTTTTTCTATATCTCTCATGATTTTTGGAGGATTTCAAAATACAAATCAAATGTGATGTGGCTGAAAATGTCGCGGGAAAAAAAATCTTTTAAAGGTTCCTAACTTCCAATGACATATGTCAAAGAATTTTCTGTTGCAAAACGACGAAATTTTGACTGATTTTTCCATGAGATAAATCGATTAATACACAAAAACACTATATTCAATAATAACGTGTCCCACATTTGTCGTAATAATGGTGTTGGTGGAGAGTGGAACAATTTATTGCCGATCAAGCCGATTCCTTTGAACTAAAAAAATAAAATAAAATAAATAAATAAATGATAATAATAATAACCCAGGTTAAGTTGACCCATTGGATCATTAGAACTCGAGATATTTAAAACGTTCTTTTTATTTCTGTGTGTAACTGTACGTCCTTCGTGTATAAACCTATCTAATATGATATATATATATAACATTATAGTATAACTTCTTAAGTAAAAAAGCATGGAAACACGTCAAAATAATTAATATTTTAAAAATGAAGACAACCAAAAAATTGCATGCATTTTTATTAAAAACCTATTTTATTAGTTCCATTCGACTAATTGACTAATTTAATATTTACGGTCAATCACCGTCTTGCAAGTTTACATTTATTGTAACCCGTATTTGACGTCTCGTATTGGGAGAACTTTTTGCCTGATTTCGACGTATGGGTAGCTGCATGTTTGTCTGTAATAAAGTTCCAGAAGAGATTTTCATCCTAGGTTTGATAAAACTTGTCTTTTAATTAGCTGCAATAACCCCCGTAATACTTTACTTTATAAATCCCTTTTTATTTATCTTTACCGCGAGTCAATTTATAATTTTGATCCCGTTCAGACCCTTATGCTTGGCGTCTTATTCTCGACTCACTGCGTATCAAACCTTTATATCATTTTCTGGAAATTTAGTAGATGCTTTATTTCTGTTTTTGACGTCATTCCTATTGGTTACCATTTAATTTGTGAACCTTTTCCCTTTTATTGTATTTTGTATTTTATAATTAAATTATATTTTAAATGCCTCGTTTTAAAAATGTAAATTGTTTATTATGTAAACTGTGTCTGGCGGTTATGGTCTATATTTAAGCACATGTTCGCCACTTATTTTCACTTCGCCTCTTATGAAAGGCATAGCAATGTCCAAACGCAATGTGGCTGTATTATTTTAGTTCATCGTAAAAAAGAGATTTTAAATAAATACTTTTAATTATGGCCAATTTTTTGGTTGTTTCCAATTTTTAAAGTATTAAGTTCTGAAGTCCATCACATGGCGTGGCATATAAAAGTTATAACATTTCCTTCCATCAGTTCACCTATAGCTTTTGCGCTCCTAAAATTCCCGGGCATGCATGTACCATGCACCTCTCTATAAGTATTAATATATCCATTTTGACTACTTAGCAACACATAATTTCTATACACCCTTTCCCTCAATATAACACAATTATTTTACGACGCCTTAGACTTGCCTATCAAAACGTATTTGTCCCATGAACAGTAAACTTCGCTGTATTTTGAATTAAATTGCTAGTTTTAACAAAGCGACAGAGATTATTAAAATTATTAATTTTAATTTAATTTTCGAAGATATTGAATTATTGCCAACTTTGCGACATTTCCTAAAACTTGCCAAATTGGTGATATTGTACCAAATTTGCCGCCAAAGTCGCCTAATTAGTCACCAAAGTCACGTAATTTGTCGCCAAGCGTGATAGATCGACAGACATGTTGATTTTTTTTATGCGTATGTAGCACCTAATGTTATACAAATTGGTAACTCTGTACATGGTAACTCTGTTCATTGTATTGAAAATATTGTGTAAGAGAAGAACAGTGAGCATACCTTTGTCTGCAGCAAATTAATTAAGTACTGTTGACTTTCCACTTCGGCCATTTCTTGCAAAGCCTTCTTAGCTCTTTGTCTCATTTCCTCGTTCATCTGAAACCAAAGAAAAAAGTTTTTATAAATAATATTTGCATAAGATAGAATACAGATTATCCGAATTCCCTGGACCGAAAATGGCCATTCCATACGAAGCAGTGTTTCCGATTCTAAGTATTGGCCGACAATGCGAGCCCTGTGGACTCGCGCGTTATCGTCTATGAAAATGACAAAAGGGCCCATGACCGCAAAAAATGGGCGAACATGTTGAACAAAGATGTCATCTCTATACCGCACTGCAGTCACAGTACAGCGAAGGAAGATATGGAGATCAGTGCGGCCGCAGACAGCAATCCCCGTCCAATCCAGGGTCATTGCCAGAGATGAAATTCAAGCGGGGCTGAAATGAAGTTCAAGGGGACTCAATAGTTTTGAAGAAGGGGGCTCACCCAAAACACAGTTAATCATTAGCATTTATTAACCATAATAGTTACTATTATATAATTTAATCCATATGAATTTTTAACAAATAATTGCATATTTATATTTGTAAACTAAGAGAAAGAAAATTCATATAACCATCACTATTATAATATATAATAATTACGATGGGTTTTCATATACGCATTAACTAATTGCAGAGCTGTTAATTAATCAAAAACATCTGAAAGGTAATACAAGTTAACTCAATACTAATTATAATAATAAGCACAATTACTCAATACTTAATAGATGAGTTACGTGGTCTGGGTTCCAATAATAATAATAATGCAAGTTAACACTTAATATTAACTGTTAAATACCTATCAGTTGATTTTGACACTATGATGTGAAACAGTGAACCCCGCAATAATACAAAAGTATCCAAACACTGGTATCTTAATTTTTAAAATCTTTAAATATTTTTAAATTAAATATGTAAATAAATTGATCATCAGTATAACCATAAATTCAGCTAAATTAAAAAATCTTTAAAACGAAGTAATTTATAAAAAAAAAATAGCATAATTTTTTTAAAGTAAAATTTGGATGACATTGGCGCACTTTTCGATGCCTTGGCGCAATTGCTGGTCACTTGGCGAGTTTGGCGCTGCTCCAAGCAGAGAGATGTAAGTTGCCTGTCACCCGAATAGATACGCAAGTACGACTCTCCCATACGGTTGGGAATCGCTACATTTGACAATCAATTTAATAAAATAAAGTTTGATTGTTATTAGCAAATTCAGTATATAGTCCGCTTAAACACGCAAATTGGTTGAAATTTCTTATCACTACTAAAATGTTAATATTTGTATCGGGGTGGATGACTATACCTCTTTTGGGTACTTAGCCCTCTCTGGCCCCTGCAACTGGCCCTATAGTCCAAACCATCTAACCACCGCCTCTGTATGCTTGCATGTCGCGGATGTTACTGGCTTTATAGCGTCTTCCAGGCGTTCTCCAGACCAATAACCGTCGGGAATCACTCTGTACACAAAACCTTGACTCATCCATGAAGAACAGAGTACCCCATTGTGGAGTTTAGTTTAGTTTCGAGCCCAGATTAAGCGGGCCGCTCTGTGCGGGGGAGCCAGTGGGACGCAAACGACTGGTCGTCTTGTTTACAGTTTGCTGACAGACCGCTCTCCCTGCCAACGCTGCAAGGTCGGAAGCAAGCTGATATGTTGTGATTAACCTATGGCGGCGTGCTTGCAGACACAGAAAACGGTCATCGTGAGCGGTTGTAACCCTTGCAGGTTCACTTACTAGTCTTTGCGTCTCAATTCCTTCACTTTGATACTGGTTCCACGGGCGGCAAATGACTGAGCGATTGATATTTAGGGTTCTGGCTACTTTCGACTGTAGTTAACCCCCTTCGAGACGCCCTATTACCTCCCATCGTCTGGCGTCTCTCAGGTGATGTCGTCTACTCATTTTTCAAAATTTGGCTATTTTGATTTTCCTTCTGGAATCCGTAACGGGGAAATAAAGGTTCTGTACAAAACAGTCCGTTTTTATGCCTAATACGTTTCCTTGTTAAGAAATGTTGGTCTGCAAAATGTTTTTCACGTGCGTGCGTCTGTCATGTGTGAAAATTTTGTGGCTACACATTACTTATTTCGCCGAATTTGCTAATTTGAACCCTTGTTGCTCAACTTTCAGACATGCGTGCACATTTACTGTATTAGACTAAATGATTTTATGCGCAGATTTCTATGCATTGAAGTTTACCTTATTTTAAAATTAGTTTTTCCACATACTGTAAAGTGTAATCCAGTTTGCGTAGCGTTTTAGGCAAATGAATATTATAATTATTGTCCATTATTTTATTTTATATTAATTATAGTCCCGAGCATCAGATATGTCGGATTATAAGATAACTGTATGCAAGTATCACTCTCTAGCTCAACCGTTCGGCTCGTTTTTCCGAACTCGAATTCTGGGGGGGGGGGGGTGACAGCCCAGTAGTTAGCGCGCGGGGATTGCACTCGAACGACCTAAGTTCGATTCCCAACTCTTCCCAAATTATCGTCGTGTTCACGCGGAGTACGCTTACATGAAATATGTGGATCCGTAAGTCCTTCCGAGAGATTATAGTAGGGGAAGGAGGGAACGGTCCTTGTGGATGCCTCCCCCACTGAGCTCCTGGCCTTATAATATATTCACACTAGTAAATTTAAACAAAAATTTAATTTAATCTCTCTTAAAAAAAAGAAAATGGTCTTGTCTCATTTTTTAATATAAAGTTTTAAATAATACTATTGATTGCCCCATTTTGCTCCCTTGCTGGAATTCCATACACCTGTTAATAATACTAGAAAAACAAACTTTATTTCACAATACTTCTGTTAAACACAATTACATTAAGAGCTGTTCTATCTATAAATTTGTCATAATACCTATTGTGCCGATATTGATATTTTTAATGTAACTCCTGCCTATTTTAAAAACGCCTGTTTGAATGCGCTTGACATGTATACTACTTAGTATTCTTGTATTTTATGCTGTGTTCTTTTTATGTTTGCGATGTTATTATAACTGGATTTTATCTGTAATTGCCACGTAAATTGAATAAATAAATTTGAATAAATAAATTGGATGGCACTTCCCGGCTGTCCAAAACAGATACCCTACACCTGTGAGTAGGTTGGACGGTATGGGCCGAAGAAGAATAACTCGAATTCTTGAATGCATATTTCAATTAACACCAGACTTTGCAGAACGATATATTTAAGCAAGATCTAAAATTGTATTGATTTGATCTTGAAAATGATCGGTTGCGGGAAGAAATGTTGCAGTGGCTGTCAATAATCTCGGAAAATGCTGCTCGATAATCTGCAAGGACAGGGTGTGGAATTTACTTTTGTAGATAATAAGCGTAGGTGAATTTTATCGATTCAGTTTATTTTAACTTTTGCGAGGAACACTAGCTCAACCGATTGGTTCGTTTGTACGAGCTCTAGCTTCCCAAATACATACGCTATCGACATCAAACTTTTCAATTTGAATAATTAAGTTTTGAATCATAAATAAATTGTTCGATTTAATCAAAAGATGGGATAGAGGTGCCAGTAGTTGATTGTGGACAAGTCAATTAATTGTACGTAACCATGTGCAAAAGAAACATTCAAAATAACGTTTCTAGTGGCGACAACAGCCTCGAAGCATTCAAAATAACATTCTCATCTTTGACAACGGTGAAACATTCAAAATAACGTTTCTAGCGGTAACAACAACCTTGAAACATTCGAAATAGCTTTCCTAACGGTGGCAACAGCGGAGAAACAAAAATAACGATCCTAGAGGTGACAACAACGGTGTATGATTCAAAATAATGGTCCTGGAGGTGATGACAACGGTAAAGCATTCAAAATAATGTTCCTATAGTGGTGACAACAACATTGAAACCTTAAAGATAACGTTCTTAGCGGTGACAACAACGGTGGAATATTTTAAAAAACGCTCCTAACGGTGACATAACGGTGAAATATTCAAAATAACGTTCCTAAAGCGGTGACAACAACGGAGAAACATTTAAAATAACGTTCTTATTGGTTACAACAATAGTGGAAGATTTAAAACGAAGTTCCTAGTAGCGACAACAGTGAAACATTCAAAATAACGTTCTTATAGCGGTGACAACAACGGAGAAACGTACAAAATAACGTTCTTATCGGTGACAACAACGGTGGCACATTTAAAACAACGTTCCTAGTGGTGGCAACAAAAGTGAAAGACTCAAAATAACGTTCCTATAGCGGTGACAACAACGGAGAAACATTCAAAATAACGTTCTTATTGGTTACAACAATAGTGGAAGATTTAAAACGAAGTTCCTAGTAGCGACAACAGTGAAACATTCAAAATAATGTTCTTATAGCGGTGACAACAACGGAGAAACGTACAAAATAACGTTCTTATCGGTGACAACAACGGTGGAACATTTAAAACAACGTTCCTAGTGGTGGCAACAAAAGTGAAAGATTCAAAATAACGTTTCTGTAGCGGTGACAACAACGGAGAAACATTACAACAACAAATAAACATTACAACAACAGAGGAACATTCAAAATAGCGTTCCTTTAGCGGTTATAACAACGGAGAAACATTCAAAACAACGGTCCTAGCGGTGACTACAACGGTGAAGGATTCAAAATATTGTTCTTAGCGGCGGCCGGCGACAACAAAGATGCAGCATTCAAAATAATGTTTCAGGTTCCTAATGATGACATCAACGGTTAAACATTCCAAATAATGGACTGTGGTGAATATAACTGTGAATAACTGTGAATAACTGTGGTGAATCATTCAAAATAGCTTTCGTAGCGGTGAGAACAGTAGTGAAACATTTGTTCAAGTACCATATACATTCATGTTCAAGTACCATAGGCGTACATGTTTTATATCTTTACTTGTCCGATTTTCCATTAATAAAAACAGAAGCAAGTTATTCACAATGCGATCAGCATTTTTGTTTCTAATAATGCAAGCGATGCTATTTACAATCATTAGCACGTTTGTGGATATTATGATAATTCACTCAAACTGCTATCAAAAAATTACGATGGATAAATATTTTAATTAAGTTGTAATCTAAAGTTGAGATATTATTCTATTCAAATTACCTCTTTGCTGGTGCTCGCCGACCATACGACGATCATGACTGCTATTTCCATGAAAATGATGATAACAATGATAATAGTGTACTGAAAGAAAACAATTTATTTTAACAAACAAGTTTTTCGTAGAGTGGAATATATATAATTGGAAGATACTGTTTAAACAAATTATCAACGTCTTCGTCATCCATCCTCAGCAGGGCCAAATTACAAAAAGGCACGGGGATATTATTTAAAAGGGCCCTTAAATCACGTGTGATTGTAGTGTCCATATCTATAAATGGTACTGTAGCACAGTTTCCATTTAACAAAATGTTGTAGTTGCTATTATTTGGATTTCCTAAAATGAAAAATGTGCATTAAAAATTTTCAAAATTATAAAATGATTAAATCAATTTTATGAGATAATAGATACAGAATTGGATGTTTTCTGTGAAATATCTCAGGATAGATACCAAAAATGCAAAACTTAAAAAATTATGAATGAAATACGGGTACAAATATGTGGGCATTTAAAGCATAAAAATGGCGTCATATAATGTCGTCATTAAATGGTGTCATATTAAAAAAAATACTTTTCACTCTTAAAAGTGTAGTCTTTATTGTTTATAACAAATATGTTATTCATCATTTTTAAATAAAATTATATAGATTTCAGATGTTTTTCTTTCTCACCACTTTCAGGTTAAGTCACATGTCTATGCCTGATTAACCAATCAATTTAGGGAAAGCACAACCACATTTGGGGCCCCATTTTGGTTTTGTGAGTATCGCCTAAAAAATCCCCCATGGACTCGCAAGTGCTCGAAAAATTCTATTACCGAGTTGCTCTGGTCAACTAACAGTTTTCATCAACAAACTGGCTTTTTTAACCTGTTTGCCTGTACCAAAATTCTTAAACTATAGTCTGTTTTATTATATAATTATGGGTGGTCCATGTTTACTTTTGCAAGTAGTTCTAGCGTAAATATTAACTGCCATGCTACCTTTTTTCTTTAACAGTTTAATATTTAAATGTAAAAAAAAAGAAAAAGAAAATATGGGCAATACAAATTCGGGCTCAGACAACCGAAATATTCCCTTGTTCGCCTATACTGATAAGATACTATTTAACTTAACTATTTGATAAATATCTTACATTACTAAAAAGTGTAAATTTAACTATTTAACAAATAACTTACATTTAAAAATAAGTGTAAATCAAAGATGCAATTTGGGGGCCCCACTGAATCGTTTAACGGGAAGCATGTGCTTACCGTATGCCTTTTCGGTAACCAGGCTTTGTCTACACTGGAAAACACCCAAACGCCCACCATAGGTGGGTTCTTTGAGTATATGCAGAATAAAAATATTTTCCTACCAGGACGAGCATCCAGATTTTTTGAGCCATGGCCCCATAGCATCCCACGAATCCGATGAGCATGATGAGGACTCCTGCAGCTATGAGGATGTACCCTGCGTAGGTGAACTGCTTCAGGTTCAGGCCAGTCTGGATGTCCCAAAACTGTTCATCCACCTTCACCCAAATCCCAATTCCTGTAAGCACGGCCCCAAACATCTGAAAAGAAAACACCGTCTTGTGTCACTACATGCATGATACAATTGTTGTTGCGGTTGAAAATAATCTGATGTGAGCAGCACATGAGTTTCACTGCGCAGTCCAATAACTTTACTTTTTTACAACGAAATAGTGGTGTCGCAAGATCTACGGCAATGGACTGCATTATCGGCATTGAATTATTGGCATATTTAATATTGGCATTGGCAGTTGTTTTTGGCATTGAAATAACACTAAGCAAATTGAAATTTAGCGCTTTCGGCGACTTATGCGTCCAAACAGAATGGCTTATTCATACTCATGTGCAAAATTCTATCCAAAATGCTGTTGACATTTGAATTTTATCCCGTGAAAAAAAAATATTATTGGCGAGTATTTTGGCGTCAAACAACAGAACTATTGCAAAAAGTATTTTCTCTCATGATTAAAATGAACTAGATCCGAAGGGGTGGTGTTAACAAATTTATTACATAAAACTGCATATTGAAAGTGAACCTAATTGACGATACTTATTAATTTTATTTTTTAATTTTATATTAGTTTTTTATAAATTTATTTGTAAAACTCACAATACTTCGCGACCGATTACAGCGTCCACTTCGACCATAAAGGCTCTATTACACGACAATAATTTGGGACAGCAAACCGTTCGTAAAACAAGCTTTGGAACGTTTGTGACGTCACTCCACTCAACACAAAACGAACGTGACATCACTTCACTCAACAAGTGGGGGAAGCTCTTCCCCCTTGCATTCGCTTCGTAATTTCCTCATAGGAATACCGTTTTAGAGTTCTCATACTGTAAAGATCGCTTTTAACATCCCAAAGGTTCCGTTTGGATTAAATAATGGTGTTATTACACAGGGCAATTTTAATTACCGAACTTCGGCAATTCCGCCCGTCAATCATACTTTAGGCTCCTCCTCTTTAACAGGTCTATTCTCTCTAATGCCGGTGATTTCATTCCAGAAACCATTCTTCAGTGTGTTTTTCATATATTATAAATCTTTTGTATCTCAAAAGTGTCTGTAATTTGATAAAAATTATTTTCTTTTTTCCCATCTGCATTTCCAGACGTCAGCAATTCCGCCCAGCAATGATACTCTAGGCTCCCCCGCCTTTCTAACTCCCCCTCCTCTTTAATGCCGCCGATTTCATTCTAAGAAACATTCTTTAGTGTTTTTTGCGTATAATTTGAATCCTTTACATTTCACAGATGTCTGTAATTTGTTAAAAGTTCTATTATTATTTTTCCATCTCCAGACTTTAGCAATTTCGCCCGGCAATGATAATTTAGGTCCCCGCATTTTTAACGCCCCCCCCCCCTCTTCTTTAATGTCGCCGATTTCATTCCAAGAAACATTCTTTAGTGTTTTTGCGTATAATTTGGATCTTTTATATTTCACAGATGTCTGTAATTTGGTAAAAGTTCTTCATCAAAAGTTTTCCATCGCCAAACTTCAGCATTTCCGCTCAGCAATGACACTTTAAGCCCCTCCTTTCTAAAAGGTCCTTCCTGTCTAATGCCGCTGATTTCAGAAAGCATTCTTTAGTGTGTGTTTTTCATATAATTTGGCTCTTTTATATCCCACAGGTGTCTGTAATTTAGTAGAATTTCTATTATTTTTTCCATCTGGAGATTCTAACTCATTCCAAAGCAGTCTATCGGCCATCTTGGTCGCCATTAATAGAGCTCCTCTACAACAGGCTGACTTATCAAACATATTGAAGCCATAGGGTGCCATACTACAGTTACAGAAATTATAAAATAAGTGTTTAAAATAAACTAGCCGAATACCCGTTGAAAATCAACGGTCCCACATTAAGCAACCACCGAATAAGGCAAATTTTTAAATAATTCGTGTTTCTTATTAGAAAAATCGAACATATTAGTGTGCGCACCCCTTAAAGTAGCAAATATTGGAAATCTGAAATTTCACATTTTCTCCCTTTCAAACTATCTACCCTTACACCAAATGTGATATCTCTATCTCATTCCGAAACATGGTTTTTTATCAATTCACTTTTCGACGAACATTTTCGGAAAACTATATTCGTCTTTAATGTTTCCGTCAAATGATTAGCCCATATACCAAATTTCAAGCCTCTATTAAATTTTAAAGGAGCGTTTTCTCATTTATTCTGTAAATCGAACATTTTGGTGTGCGGCACCCCCTTAAGTAGAAAATATTGGAAATCTGAAATTGCACACTTTCTTCCTTTCGAACGATTTACCCATACACCAAATTTGAAGTCTTTACCTCACTGCAAAGCATACTTTCCTATCATTTCACTTTTCGAACGTTTTAGTGTGCAGCACTCCCTTAAGTAGAAAATATTAGAAATCTGAAATTACATACTTTCTTTCTTTCAAGTGATTTACCCATATACCAAATTTGAAGTCTCTATCTCATCGCAAAGCATGCTTTTCTATTATTTCACTTTTCGAAAGTTTTGGTGTGCCGCACCCCCTTAAGTAGAAAATATTAGAAATCTGAAATTGCACAATTTCTGATGGTTAAATAATATGGTTAAATCACCATTCGAGTGATTTAACCATATACCAAATTTGAAGTCTATCTCATCGTAAAGAATGCTTTCCCATCATTTCACTTTTCGAATATTTTGGTGTGGGGCACCCCCTCTATAGAACGTTTTTGAAAAATTCGATTTTTCCAGGGGGTTTTATCGAACGATTGAGCCATGTACCAAATTGCAAATCTCTATCTATTCGGGAAGTGTCTAAAAAAAACGTGACAGACGGACTCTTGGCAATTAGTATATATAGATAGATTGGCTTATATACCAAATATCAAGCCTGTATCACATTTAAAAGGAAGTGTGTCCCATTATTCGGAAAATCGAAGATATTGGTGTGCGACACACTCATAAGTAGCAAATATTGGAAATCTGAAAATGCACACTTTCTTCCTTTCAAACTATCTACCCGTACACCAAATATAAAGTCTCTATCTCATCGCAAAGCATGCTTTCCCGTCATTTCACTTTTCGAACGTTTTGGTGTGGGGCACCCCTTCTATAGAACGTTTTCGAAAAATTCGATTTTTCCAGGGGGTTTTATCGAACAACCGAGCCGTGTACCAAATTGCAAGTCTCTATCTATTCGGGAAGTGCCTAAAAAAAGCGTGACAGACAGACGGACAGACAGACAGACGGACAGACAGACAGACAGACAGACGGACACCTGGCAATTAGTATATATAATAATAATAGATAGATACTAGCCGATCTTACCGCGAAGAATGTTTTTCTATCACTTCATCTTTTGAACGTTTTTCTGTGTTGCACCTTCTTAAATGAACATTTTTGGAAAACCGTATTCATCTTGGATTTGTTTTTCAAACGATGAGCCCATATACTAATTTTCAAGCCTCTATCACATTGTAAAGGAGGCGTTTTCAGTTTGTTCGACAAATCGAATATTTTAGTGAGCTGCACCCCCCTACAATAGCAAATGTTGAAAAACTGAAATTGCACACTTTCTACCTTACCAACTATTTACCCCTACACCATATTTGAAGTCTCTATCTTATTGCAAAGCATGCTTTTTCTATCAATTCACCTTTCGAATGTTTTTGTGTACAGTACTCACCCCCTTAAATATGCATTTTTGAAAAAATCCATTTTCATTGGGTTTACTATCACATTATTCACCCATATACGAAATATCAAGCCTCTATCAAATTTTAATGTAGTCGTTTCCCATTTATTCGGTAAATCGAACAATTCGGAGTGCGGAACCCTCTTAAGTGGAAAATATTAGAAATCTGAAATTGTATACTTTCTTCCTTCCAAACGGTTTACCCATACACCAAATTTGAAGTTTCTATCTTATCGCAAAGTATATTTTTCTATCATTTCACTTTTCGAACGTTTTGGTGTGGAGCACCTCCTAAACGAACATTTTAGAAAACTATATTCGTTTTGGGTGTTTTCATCAAATGATTAGTCTATATACCAAATTTTAAGCCTGTATCAAATTTTAAAGTAGCCGTTTCTCATTTATTCGGTAAATCGAACATTTTGGTGTGCGGCACCCCCTTAAGTAGAACATATTCAAAATCTGAAATTGTACACTTTTTTCCTTTCAAACGATTTACCCATACACCAAATTTGAAGTCTCTATCTCATCGTAAAGCATGCTTTCCCATCATTTCACTTTTCGAACGTTTTGATGTGGGGAACCCCCTCTACAGACTGTTTTCGAAAAATTCGATTTTTCCAGGGGGTTTTATCGAACGACCGAGCCGTTTACCAAATTGCAAATCTCTATCTATTCGGGAAGTGTCTAAAAAAAACGTGACAGACGGACTCTTGGCAATTAGTATATATAGATAGATTAGTATATATAGATAGATTAGTATATATAGACGGTTTTGTTGTGCCAAATACTGTCGTGTAATAAGGCCCTAAGAGCTTGCAATTTCGTCCCAGTAGCTCAACAGTAGAGCGTCGGCTGGTTAGTTCGGTGATCCAGGGTTCGATTCCCGGTTAGGGCAGCAAGACTCTTTATAATGGCGCCCGAACAAATCAACCCTGTAGGTTAGTGCAAAGTTGACGGAGGTTTGAAGACCCCAGACCGTATGACTCATATAGTGGGTTTAAAGTAACTAGTTGCACGGCCGAGAAAGGATACCTCCTGCACTCAGGAGGCACCCAAGGTCTACCATCCCGCCAAACGAACATTTATTTAGGTCTAAAAAGATAACAATGGATGAAAAATAGTGTGGTTAAACAGACAGTTTTACATTATATTTGAACTTGACAAGTACGTCCATTTTTCAAAAATGGGAAAAGGGTTATTGCGAATATAGATAAAAAGATCATTGAAAAATAAAATTTAGAGTGAGGTGCATTAACAGAATGAGAAATAGATTAAAATTAAAGAAAATAATAAAATGTTAAGAGTAAAATTTAGAAAATATATAAAAAGAAAATACATGAAAAGGAAAAAAAGTTTAGGCACATGAAAAACAGAAATTTAGAATAAAATTTAGAAAAGAAAAATTAGAAAAATGCAAACAAAAAAGATCAATCATGCTTAAAGCATTGATTATGAAACACCTTCCAACTTCAATGCAATTTTATTTTTAAAAACAGAAAATATGGAGGGAACGCAATAAGTCCATATAAGTTAATAAGAATGAAATAAAAGGATTCATTGATCAAATTTAATTGAGATCAGAATCTACTCATAGGCTTAGGTCACCTTATTAAAAATTCCCATGGCAACAAGAATGCAGTTTTTAATTTTATGTACTGAAGAGGGATTTGAACGAACTTTGGAGAACCAAATTGGTTTATTAGAGGAAGAGGGTTTGCAGAGATGAAAATTTTTTGAAAAAGGACAATCGAAAATTTAATGGTCAACGTCACCGAATTTATTACAAATACAGTTAGAGGTGGATTTTATTTTGAAAAAGTATAGGGTATAGGTAATCAAGAAAGGGATCATGACCAGTAGGAAAGTAAATGAGGTATTTATTAAAAATTTGTATATTAGGATTCACGATAGGGAAGTAAGACAAGATTCTAGCCGGATCACCAGTCCTGGTGGAAATATTATATATAATCATTAAGATATATATATATAATCATTATAATATAATTACCGTATATATAATCATTAAGATAATTTTGTCAAAGATTAAGGATATGAGATTTACAAAATTTTGAGAGGATTGAATAAAGAAAGAGAATAGTATTAAGAGGGGAACCAGAGATAGTAGCAATTTTGGCATGATAATAGGCAGTTTCATTTCCAGATATATTATTGTGACCTTTTACCCAAGAAATATTGACAAGGCTTTTGGCAAGGAGAGCTTTGGATTTAATAGAATTAAGATAATTAGATTTATTTTTTATTAAGAGTTTGAATGTAAGAGAGGCTATCGGAAAAAATATTAAAGGGGTATTATTAGAGGAAGCTCAGTCAATAGCAAAGGAAATAGCGGTACGTTCGGTTTGAAATACTGTATTCCTGTTGTCAAGTTTCAAGTTGACGGTTCATGCTAGAGCTCTGAAATTTATATCATTATCGTTTTCCAATGAAAATTTATGTATGAAATGATTATTTATTTCTCATTATTAAAGGTACTGATTTTTTAGTAATTTTTTGCAAAAATTCTTTCGAAAATCATATACTTGTTCTCCATGTAATTTGTGACCAACAAAGAATAATTTTTTTTTTTGGGGGGGGGGGGTATTTAAGAAGCTGAAAACGTTTCATAATGCATCAAGTTCCCAAATGAAACGAACATGCATTAAAAATGCAAATTGAATATAATATCAGAAAAACACCCATGTTATTTTCAACAATTAATCGTGAAATCAAAAATAAGAAAAAGAATTTGAGTCTATAGGGAAATTCATGTGATGTCCACAACAGATTTTTTATATTATACCGAGTATACAGTTTGCTTTTTCACTAGACAACTTAACACATTTTAAAACGTAGAATCGCCTCAAAATTTCGGAAAAACTTATATCTCAAACGGTTTGCCCTAGAGTAATGAAGTTGGTTTAATTTGATCCTTCGTTAAAAATTAAGTATAAAACAAGCATTTAATGAATACTTTAAAGTGTACTTAGTTTTTGATTTCAGATTTTAGCGGTCTTGAGGGCCATTTCGTAAAAAAACACCAATTCAATTTATCCATATTTTATCAAAATCTAATTCATACCAAGGTAATCTACTGGTGACTTACCTATCAAAAGAAATTTCATCAAATATTTTTTTTAACTACCGTAAATATCTTCTTCAGCTCCTCAAAATTCCAAAAACTTCAATGTCCCGAAAATGATCCATCCGTAAGTAAAGAGATTGGGCTTTATCGTTCAAAATTACGTCTAAAAAAAGCATTTAATTAATATATTTCAATATATTTAGTCTTATATTTCAGATTTTGACGATTTTTGTGGAACATTTTGCAAAAAACAGCAGATTTTATTTATCCTAATCATGCCAGAATCTAATCAGCACCAGGGTAACCCACAAGTGACTTATCTAACAAATTTTCGTCAGTTAGTTTTTGAGTTAGAGTGGATTACATTACACTGACTGACACAGAAACAGATAGACACACACGCAGACGTTGTGTTAAAAATGGTTTCTTCGTGCTCTAAAGTTTTCGAAACGTGTAGATGTAAATCCGTTGAAAACTCGAGTTTCAATTTACAGCACGATTCCAATCCTTTCCCAATATATTACCATGTATTGTAGGGAAATTAAAAAGAAATTTGAGTCTATAAAGATAGTCATGTGCTGTCCACATCACACTTCTTCTTCTAAAGTCATCAAACAAGTAAGATAATAAACAGTTTAAGAATTCACACGTTTATTTTGATATGGACCAATACGGAAATTTTTTTTTTTTTTTCGCATTGCATTTCTCATGTAATAAAAGTGTGTTGCTAGATATTTTATAAAACTTATTATAAAATCAGTATACTTTAAAATATCTCCACTAAATGCATGGAATCATTGATTAAATATATGGAACAATGTTACCACCATCAAATACTTGAAAAAAATGTTACCACCATTAACTATATGGAACAATGTTATCACTATTAAATACATGAAAGCAATGTTGCCACCATTAAATAAATGGAACAATGTTACCACCATGAAAATAATGATTCCTACATTTAATAGCGATATTTTGGAGTATACCAATTTTTAAAGAAATATTAGCTTTATATATATATACCAAAAATGGCAAAAACATGTCAAATGTGAACTTTTTCCCTGTTCCGGTTCTCGAGTTATTCTCCCAGAAACGTATACATTCCTCCTTTTGAAACGGGGTGGGCTGGACTAGAGAGGTTCAAAATCTAAAGAATTAAAATATACCACAAATGGCAAGAACGTGCCAAATTTGAACTTTTTTCTGTTCTGGTTCTCGAGTTATTTTCCCCAAAACGCATACATTCCACTTTTTGGCCCTGGATGGGCTGGACCAGTGAAGTTCCAAATCCAAAGGATTAAAATACGCCAAAAAATGGCAAGGGCATACCAAATCTAAACCTTTTTTCTGTTACGATTCTGGAGTTATTCTTCCAAAAACCGTATCCGTTTCTATGGCAGAACCGATAAAGTTTTAAAATCCAAAGAATTAAAAATGTATTTCAAAAGGCAACGAAATGCCAAATTCTACGGCACTACGATTAGTAGAACCTGGTTAGTTGGGGCCTCAAAGATTTGAAATGCGAAAATATATATTTACACACATTTATACTGCGATCGAAGTAAAATAAAAGTGTGAAAAAATCGACATGAAAAGCCATACCCATACGTTCATATACGGGAAATACATACGTTCCATTCATTACATGCCATTAAAATTTTTCCATATTCATATATTAAAACATTTCATATATTAAAATGTTTCCATATTATTAAAACTTTTCTAATTTCTGAAGCATTTACTTACCCATATTAGAAGATTGAAAACAATTATGGTGCTCTTGAGACAAGACATACAGCTCTCTGGATTTTCCGGCTTGTAAATAAACTCTGGACGTTGGAACGAACTAAATCTCTTGCTTTTATTGTCTGGTTGATGGACCATAGGCGCCGCCTGCGTCTGGACCCTTTTGGGCGGTTTAGGAGGTAGATCGTCCGGTGGAGACGCGTCTTTATCAACCTCTGTCGATGGTTGACTTTGAAGCTCGATGTCCTTATTATCCATTGATAATCTAGAAAAATTCGGACTATCGTAGGTAAGAAAATAGTTAGATAAATTCAAAAGTGTTGCTCTCCAGGTTTGGCAAAGCTTATCGCTCGTAGCCCAGGTAACGCTGCTAATGCGGAGATAAGGTGAGGTAAGAATGCCAGTGCAGTGGTTGATAAGAACGTTGCATGTTGAACCATAACAGTTTTCGTTTGAAAAAATAAAGGTCATAAAACTCAGGGGCATAAAGGTGGAGGGGGGGAGTTAACTGGGGTGTGGCTCAACGCGACTTTCACATACCAGAATTCATTTTTATTTTCAAATTTTACAAGAAAAAATGTGCAAAATCGATATCATGGGTCTAAATTATCACAACTGTAGTGTGTTAACCTTCACTTTAAGGGGACGGTGGACGTTGAAATGAGCAAAAATCGACTAAAAAAAGATTTTTTTTTTAATATATAACATTGTTTTACACAATTAACCTTTTGCTTACGCGTGGGACAGCGTCCATCCCAAACGGAGAACCTCCCAAAAAGACAGGTATTTGACATACTGCAGCAAGTGCAATGTTTCTGTCGGCGATTTCCATGGACGACAATGCCTGCAAAGGGGGATCGAACTGTTTGGGATAGGGTATGTCAAATACCTGTCTTTTTGGGAGGCTCTTCGTTTGGGATGGACGCTGTCCCACCCGTAAGCAAAAGGTTAAATGCATTTTTTTCGAAACGGAATTTTCAAAGGTTTTGCATTTTTAAAATGCTCCATGCGTCTTAATTTTTATTTGAGATGCATGAAATTTCGTAAAAAGACACCTTTCATACTTGTTAATGAAACTGGGTAAGCATTTTATAATTGAACCTTATTAAGGCAATTAAAAGTGAATAATAACCCAATTAAATGATGAAAATTAAGTTTTAATGCAGAAAAATATTTTTAAGAAATTAACTTTCTAAGGGATTTAAAAATGAATACCCAAATTTGTTCAGAATGTATTTTTGAGTGATCATAATGTAAAATGAATCAAAACTGTGAACAAATGGCACGTAAAGAGCATTTTCAAATTTTCGTTAAAAAAATTAAATTTTAAAAAAATCCAAAATTATAACAAAATTGAAAAAAATTGAATGGTATTTTATATAGTAATATTAAGAAGAATATTTATACAAATTTTCATGTTTCTAAGTCAATAATTAAATGAAAAAAAATTTCAACGTCCACCGTCCCCTTAAAGGGATTAAAAATATATTTCGATTGATACCATTTTCGACAATGTACCCGCCGAGGGGGTAACTTTCCCCCAAAGGGGATAATGACGACACGAACAAAAATATGTGTATCACGCCTATTTTTAATAACAATGAACTCTTAAGTCTCGTGGTTCTTGAGCCATAAATAAACTCTTTTATACATGATTATGTTAAATTTTGTCTTATGCTACCATGTTAAAATATACAGGATGGCCATAATTAAAGTAAAGGTGTTTAGAACCCGATAGTGAGAAAACTATTGGGCCAAACTCAACCAAATTTGCATTAAATACTATTTAGACCATGGGGTTTTGATTTAAAAAAAAAAAATAGTTTGGATTTTTGTCACCGCAGGCCAAAGTGGTGCTGTAAGGTCCATTTTTGGAGTAAAATAGGCATAGGAAGTACAGAAAGTTAACATTTTGCACGCATTTTGAAAAGGACATCACATTTACATTTTATACACATTTAGTATATTTTATATTTACATTTGCATCTTACATTTATATACGTATGACATTGATTTTTATATTGGCATCATTTACATGTGTGATTCAATATGTTTTCCTTACATATGTTCCAAAAAGCGCATCCTCTGAACAGCATTCTCTACTGCAGAATGCAGCACATTTCCATTGATTTGCTTGCCGTGCAATGTTACCCGGTCCTTCAAAGTGGCTAAATTATCCACCTTCCCTTGGTATACCAAGTGCTTTGCATGACCTCACAACCAAAATTCACAAGGGGTCAGATCAGGCAAACGGGCTGGCCACTTCATAGGAAACTCTCGACTAATTATTCGGTTGTTGGTAAAATGCTGTCGTAGAACTTTCTGTACGTGCAATCCAATATATGGGGGTGCTCCATCCTGCATAAATTTCGTAGATTCAAGACATCCACGCTGTTGAAGTTGCGGAATAACAAAGTTCAGCAGTATTGTTCTATACCTCTCAGTATTAGCGGAACTTTATGTATTCCCTTTGCCTATTTTACTCCAAAAATGGACCTTACAGCGCCACTTTGACCCGCGGTGGCAAAAATCCGAACTATTTTTTTTTCTTTTAAAAAACAATGTCCAATGGTCTAAATAGTATTTTCTACAAATTTCGTTCACTATCGGGCTCTAACTAAACACCTCTACTTTAATTATAACCACCCTGTATATATAATTTCAAATAAATTTCGAAGTTTTCTCCCAAATCTCAACGAATTTTATGTAGTTCTAGGATTTTTTTTATAACAAAGTCGGATATAAAGTTTCGTGAAAATCCATTAATATTTGTGGCTGCCTTCATGTACACAAGAAATTGATCACAGACATCAAACAGGCACACAGACAAGCATCACTCCAAAAATAGTGAAAACGTGTTCAAGAGGCCTTAAAACATATATTGGCATTAAAATCTCGAATCCGAAAATTTTCGTGAAAGCAATACTTTCTTAATACTACGTATGAGAAAGAAAAAATAGTAAGTAGTCACTCGTTATAGATGTTATTTACAAATGCTGTCGTTTGGCCTCTAGTCCATTAGAGAGAGAGCTAGCCCTCCAGTATTTCTCAATGATTGCGTTAAAAGTCACAGTGCAGGGCACTCGTTCAAATGTTTTCCAGGCATAAACTATCCTAGGTTATATAAAATACAATCTAGGAAAGCAGCAAGTCCAATACGATTGAGATGAATCCTGAGACAGTTGTGACCAGTCAAAAGTCTGAACCTGACAACTGCTTTTGGTCGAGGAGCCTCTGGAATGACTGAAATGTTCTTGCTGAGGACGCTCCATAACTTTCCTTAGATGCCTCCAGAGATTCTGCCTCAGTTTCTTTCTTGTGTAGCATTGTAATGCACAATTGTGCTGAATGAAAATCATAGGTTTTGAGAATCTCTGCTCCACCATAGCACTCTTTTTGACCAAAAAGCCCGTTTTTTAACACTTTACAACAAAGTTGAAAAGTGTTTATGACTTTTTTCATTCTGTCTGTCCGCTAGCACGATAACCGCCGTAAAATTGACTTAATCAAAATGAAATTTTAGTATGTTGTTCAGAAGGTCTGTGGGACCGATGAGAATATAAATGAATGATATCACCCAATTAGTTTTAGATTGAACCCGGGTTGAAAGAATGAAATACGTTGAACCCTATGGGACCTAATTTTGCAAACATTTCTTAAGCGAGTTTAAAATTCACAAATTGCTTCGAAAATTTTAGGTAATATTCAAATTATCCCATAAAATATATAAAAAAAAATTCAGCAACATATATTCAGTAGTTTTTAAAATAAAAATTAAAATAACACCTCTAATAATTACACCTCTTATATATGAAGCGATCACGTGATCCACTTCAAAATGAAATATGGCATCCATCTTGTCTCAAAATCGTGATTTTTAAAGTTCTTTTTAATTGAGTGTTGTATCCCTCCTAAAACCGCTTTATTTTGCCTAAATTCTGTGCATCTACATACTGAAACAACGCAATGACAATATATTTGAGTTTAAATGATCATCCAAAGTTGATTATTTCTACAACGAAGCCTATTTTTCACTTATGGAAAATATAAACAGCAAAATATGTAGAATGAGTTGTATAAGAATTGTGGCATTTCTTTAACGCAAAATTATTTAGCTCATGGAATCTGCAATATAGCTGATAGGAATGAAATACTCATTGATTTTACAGAGAGAAGGACGATTTTTTCGATGAAGTTTTAAGCATAGAGTTTAATTACTTGTGCCTCCATGGTCTTTTAAATAAAATAAAGTTTTTAAATAAAATAAATTATTATAGTATTGTGATGAATGAATTGAATGAGAAAATGCTTATGAATGAAATGCTGCTTTTACAGAGAGAGCCGGGCGTTTTATATTTCGATGGCGTCATTTGAATAAATTGCAGTTGTTTTTGATGAAGTTTTCAAATATAATAAATTATTGTATTATTATGATAATGTTAAAAACATTACCGAGGAGTCATGCGATTTATATTTAATTGACGTCATTTGAACGAAGTTCATTTTTTTCGATGAACTTTTAAGTTTTCAAATATAATAAATTAATGTAGTATTGTGATAATTTTTTAAAAATATTACCGAGGAATGTATCGCATTTTAGAGATGTTTAAATGAAATTGCATTGGAGTTGGAAGGTGTTTCATAATCTATACTTTATGCATGATTGATCAGTCTTGTTTTTTCATTTTCTGGTACTCCGCAATCGCAGGCGCCCATTTTAAAGCGATTTTGTGAATTAGCTCTTTTAAAAGCGCCCTGATCTCTTGAATCCGGGTACCATTGTTTCATTGGTTACCGGAAATTGCCTGAAGAGCCGAACCAGAATCCGAGAGGTAGATACTCGTTATAGATTGATGTGAAACATCACTTCTTTCACATATTTCGAATGGAAAAAGGTGTTGTTGTATGTAAAGATGGTACAAGGGTACATAAGGATAATAGATTCGCTTACTTATGGTTTTAATTATTTAGATGTTTCGTATGTATGACATACATGGAATAATGATAGAATGGACTTTCATTTTTTATGGAAAAAATTATAGATTCAGAAAGTTGAGGGTTTTTTAACACTTTACAACATAGTTGAAAAGTGTTTATTACTTTCTTCATTCTGTCTGTCTGCCCGTTAGCACGATAACTGCCGTAAAAATGACTTTATCAAAATGAAATTTTAGTATGTTGTTCAGACGATCTGTGGGACCTATTGGAATATAAATGATTAATATCACCCAATAAGTTGTGGATTGAACCCGGGTTGAAAAAATGAAATACATTGAACCCTATGGGGCCTAATTTTTCAAACATTTTTAAAATTCACAAATTGATTCGAAAGCTTTAGGAAATATTCAAATTATCCCATAAAATACATAAAAAAAATTCAGCAAAATATATCCAGTAGTTTTTTAAATAAAAATTATAATATTTACATCCTTTATATAAAGAGATCGCGTGATCACTATATGAAGAAATCACGTGGCCCACTTCAAAATAAAATATGGCATCCATCTTGTGCCAATATTGTGATTTTTAAAGTTTTTTTAATTTATATTTAATGTTGTATTCGTCCTAAAACTCCTTTATTTTTGCTTAATTTCTGTGCATCTGTATTCTGAAACAACACAATTACAATATATTTGAGTTTAAATGATCATCAAACTTTGATTATTTCTACAACGAAACCTAATTTTAACATATGGAGAATATAAACAGATTAAGCTATGAGTTGTATAAGTATTGCTGAATATATTTAACGCAAAATTATTTTGTTCTGGAGTCTGCAATATAGATGATATGAATGAAACATTCATTGATTCCACATAGAGAAGCAGACGAATTAATGGCAGATTTTTCCGATGAAGTTTTATGCATAGAGTTAAAATACTTTTACCTCCATGGTTTTAAGTTTTTAAGTAGGATAAATTATTGTAGTACTGTGATGAATGAAATAAAAATGTATGAATGAAATATTTACAGGCGGGGCGCGGTAGCCCATTGGTTAGCGCGCTGGAGTTGCACTCGGTAGGCCCGGGTTCGATTCCAGCCACTGCCAAAACTGCCGCCGTGTTCATGCGGAGTACGATCGCGTTAAACATGTGGGTCCGAAAGTCCTTCCGAGAGGTTGGTGGTAGGGGAAGGAGGGTACGGTCCCTGTGGATGCCTCCCCCACTGGGTTCCGGTCTAAATTGGGTGGCACTTCCCGACCATCCAAAACAGTTACCTTACACCTTTCTGATAGGTCGGACGGTCTGGGTTTCAACAACAACAGAGTGCCAGGCGATTTATATTTCAATGACATCATTTGAATCAAGTTCGGTTTTTTTTTTTATGAAGTTTTAAATATTCAAATATAACTGATTATTGCAGTATTGTGATAATTGTAAAAATATTACCCCTGAATGTATCGCATTATAAAGGAGCTTGAATAAAATTAGAGTTGGAAAGTGTTTCATAATCAATGTTTTATGCATGATTGATCTTTCTTGTCTGACATTGCAGTTATTTTTCTTTGCACTGTCATCCTGTTTAAGGAAATTTTGTCAAAATTTTTGGTTGACAAATTTTTTTAGCAGCTATCTCAAGGCAATCTTTAACTAAATCTTAACTAGATGGTTTTGCTATAAGACGAAATATTTCAAAACTTATTCTGTTGTAATTTCCGAATCTTGAATAGGTTTTGTAAGCATCACTTGCTGACATGCTAATTCTCGTTTCAAAAATGAAATCTTTTGTTTGCGTAGTTCGTCGGGTAGTTTTGAAACTGTAGAATGCAGATTTTCATAGTGTCTCCTTATATTATATTTCTTTGGGGCAGCTACAGCGCGTTTGCAAATCAAGCACATGATATTATTAAACGACTGCACAAAACAATATGTTTCGATACAGCTACCTGAAACTGTCATTTTCCATCCTGTACTTTGCGCTTCCAACTTAGCCCTGCTTTATCCATTATAGAATTTATTTTTACTTTCCTTATATACATAATGAATAAAGAAAGTATTGTAACGGGGTCGAAAATTCGAATTTGAGTTTTCGACGGGAGAGCACGTTTCAAGCATCCCTGATCACGAATCAAACATTTTTGAAGTGATGTCTGTGTGTGTGTGTGTGTGTGAAAGCATGTGTGTGTGTGTGTCAGTGAGTCTGTGGAGACGATAACTGACGAACGAATGGACCGATTCTAACGAAATTTGGTACAAAAATCACAATCCGTAAACACTGGAAGCCTATTGTTTTTATACGCAATCGAATGTTCAGAACCCCCCTAAATTTTAGAGGGAAATTTTGAAAAAAATCGTCAAAAAATCAAAACCGCTAATAAAGTTACACAAATAGACATTTCTTATGTAATTTTTCATTTTAAAACGATTGACATAAATTTTAGAACGCTAACATGAACCGTTCTTAAGATATTGCACATTTTTCAAAAAAATTATCAAAAAGTCCTATAAAATAAAAAAAAAATATTTCCTATTGAGAAACATGTTCACTTTTCATATGTAATACCATGCGATAAATTGGGTGACATCATTTTCGTGGAACTACCTCGTTCCATTTAGGAAAAAAGATACTTTGAATAATACTTTTGTATTTGAATGCCAATAGTCATTTATCTGCTGTAAGAATAACTTATTTCTCCGTCCATAACGCTTGGCGATATTTTGGCGACATTTTTAATTGTTGCCAAATTAACAAAAATCTCGCCAAATGGATAAAAATGACGCCAAATCAATGAAAATGACGACTAATCGAAGGAAATTCAATATCTTGGAAAGAATATAAGTATCTACTATAAGAATAACATTTTTTTAACTGTAAAAGTAGTAAATTCATTGCATTATATAAGGAAAGTCATGTGTTGCCCACATCAGATTTTTTAGCTTTCCCAAGGGGTGATAATTAATTGTAGCAACCACACCTAGAAAACAAAATCCTCATATGGCAAATAGACGAATTATGAAATTAATTAACATTACTAACCGATGATAGTAAGTAGATAGGCAATAAATGCTTACAAGGTTAACCGAAATACATTAAATAAGTTAGTTATCTTTATCGCCAACAATTCAAACACACCAAAAAATACAATGCAACGTAAAACCATGCAGATGGCATAAACATTAACAACTGAATGATAACGGTTATCCCTGGCCAGCTCACGTGCCAAGCCTAGTGCCACTGCTACTTTGCTGCGCACGTGGGCACTTTTTTAAAAATTACCTATCGTGCGACTGGTGACAAAAATCTTTTAAAATAACTGAAGAATTTATGTGAAATATGATGTGATTATTGCAAGTTCTATAGACAAAAAGGCATTTAATTTTCAGAGAGATTGAGCTGAGGATATATTTGTATATTTTTAAAATTTTATTTAACTTGATCTGGTGTTCGTTCAAACTTTGAGGTCCAAAATAATCAGGTTCATTCATCACAGAATGTGAAATTCGGTATGACGTTTTCTCTTGTGGTATATTTCAGTTCTTTGGATTTTGAAGCTTATCGGGGTAGCCCGTCATAGGACTCTACCCGTTTTTAGAGAATAACTCGAAAATCAGAGCAAGTAGGAAATCTAAATTTAATATATCCATTTCTTTTGGGGTATATTTTAATTCTTTCGATCTCAAACTTATCGGGCTAGGCCGTCTTGATCCTGCTTAAATTCATCCGTTTTTGCGAAATAACTCGAGAACAGGTGTATCAAAAAATTCCAAGTTTTGCATATCCTTGTCACTTGCCTTATATTTAAACTCTTTGGATTTAAAACCTTCTCGGGCTAACCCGCCTTGAGCCCAACATAAAGAATGTACCCTGTTTTAGAGAATAACTTTGCAGACAATAACTGTTCAGAGAATTACTTCTAGGCACCTTAAAATGGTTAAAGTTAAAATAATAGATGGTGGGGCGGGCCGTGGTCTGTGCATCCCTGTCCTAAACACATGGACTGTCTGCTAAGAGTTATTTGCGCAATTGGTTTTTAGTGGACATTGATACATTCACGTAAGAAAATTCCATCACCCTCTACAATCCCCACCTGTTTCATGGTCTTTATTTCATCTCCAGCGTTTATCCGATTCATGGTGAGATGCTCCGACTCAGTTCCCACACATGGGAACAGAGGATTATCCTATTTTCGTGCGTTTGAAAGAAATCAACCCACACAAACAATTTAGAGTTCTCCAAAACGCATTACAATGGGCTAAAGGAAGGCCACATAGCCTTTAGGTTGTCTTGCTACGGTCTTGCTAGACCCTCCCCCCTTTCATCACTTCCCATATAATCCCCTGTTTTCTAATACTCCCAATTCATTCTATATGCACTCCTTTCTAAATATCTTGCGTGCCCCACCTGTTAGTACAGTGAACTCCTTGAAGGTATAGTGCAGGGGTCGACAGACTTTCGAGACAGAAGAGTCCAGTTGTCAAGGAAACAGGATAACGAAGGTCATACGGGCGCTTCCCCCCACCCCCTGGTAGCAGTCGCAATCCGGAATGTCATTATCAAATTAAAATTTTTATATTATTTAAATAAAGTTTTACAATACAGTAACATTTTTCATTCCTTCTTATTTTTAAGTACTCCTAATTTAGTTCCCCCTGGTCAAGATGCTGGGCACGCCCATATATGTATATATAGGTATATATATGGATTTGTAGGGGAAAAAAAGTGATAAGTGCATGATTTTCTATTTAAACTTAGTTAGAACGGTGACTTTGCATCGCTTTTGAAAGCTTTGTTATCTCTGACAAATAGCTACTTGTTTTCAATTTTAGGCATGATTGTAAATTATCTTCTGTTAAGTTGCTTCTTAGCTTATTTTTTATTTGATTCATGGAAGAGAATGTTTGTTCACATGAATATGTAGAGTTAAAAATTGTGAGAACAGCATATGCTATTTTTTTTTTATCGCGTCATATGTTTCAGGCAAACTATTCCATGTATCAAATATTATTGTTTCTATTTTAGGCAATTGTTTCATAGCTGTCCACTTGTGCTGAGAAATTAAATTGGATTTCTCTCTTTCGAGTTCTTCCAAGCGGCTGGTCAGATCTGTGAATGTATTGCTGCACAGTTCCTTGCTTTTTAAATCTATTAACTGCACCTGAAGTGAAGCAGCATCTGTGTCGAACGGGGCCACATTAAGTTCGTTGAATTTTATTTTGAGAAAGCTAGAGTAGCCTTATTTGCTTTGAATTCTTGAAAACGTTCACCAAAACTGTTCGTCATTTTTCCTAATACCGTGCTGAAATAATTCGTATCAAAACTAGCGCTTTTTTCGTCTGCTGCAGCCAGCAGATGCAATGCTTCTGTCGCCGATGCCCATGGACGCCAATGCCTGCAAAGGGGGTGTCGAACTGTTAGGGATAGGGAATGTCAAATACCTGTCTTTATGGGAGGCTCTTCGTTTGGAATGGACGCTGTCCCACCCGCAAATAAAAGGTTAAATGTGTAAAATAATGTTATATATTAAAAAAAAATCTTTTTTTAGTCAATTTTTGCTCATTTCAACGTCGTTATTAATAATGAAGTCAAAAAAAATCGTTATTAATAATGAAGTCAACATTGAATAAATATCTCGAAAAATTCACAACATGAAAATTTTTCTCGCGAAGCTGTTTGACAATCATTGACATATTTTTCAGATAGTCCAAACGGATATTTTTAATTTCTATTTAGAATAATTTATTTGCATATTTCCCGATACGCTTTCATTTGACTAATTTCTTTGATTTTATTTTCATTACAAACAATTGCCCATCTCTCTCTTAATGAAATATTAAACAGTCTTTCAAATATGTTGAGTGACATATTAGTTTAAAGTATTAAATATAAACATAACACAAATAATTTCTAAGCGATAGAAAAGCTTAAAATTATTTTCTTTGGGCATTAAATTTTATTTCATTTTATCCAACTTTAATGAAATATAACAACCATTCCTATAAATATTTTTATGGAATCGCCATAGTACTGAATCAATCAAGTTGCGGATAAAGGTTTGATAACTGTCATGATTAACCTCTTTCCTATCTGATTAACTCCAACAATTTCCCAAACCCTCAACTTTTCAAAGCTTTTAGAATAATTTTAAGGAACTATTGTTACTCCGCAGCTTTATTTCACGAAATTATATTGCACCAAAACAGTATTTTAGATTTTATTTTCAAAATACACTGGCAATTACAATCAAAGGGCAGATTAAGTAAGATCCCAATCAAAGGGTAGTAAAATACGTAGATTAAGATGCTTTGACAACAATTTACAAACTGCCACAATCGCACATTTTTATCATGCTTTGGAACTTATAGAGTGTCCAGTTCTAGCGCAAATGTCATTTACTCAAAGAAGGAGAACATGTTGTCATATTTCTGAAGAGCAAAACACAACTAAGTTCATTCTATAACCATCAATTATTTGTATCTATTACAAAGAAATTGAAATTTTAAATTAAAATTATTTTAAACTTCTTGGAAACTATTTTTATAAATTTCACATTTAAACAAGATATGGTATTTCCTATTAATGATGTAAATCATGACGTAATGATGGTACTTTTCTGTAAATATGTATGGCGTGTAGCACTTAGATAATTAAAATGAACTAACACAATTTGAATGCCAATTTACAATCAATATCGAATAATCAATCGTTTTCAATCGAATTAACCGTCCATTACTTCATAAAGTTTGAGAAAACGAACAGCATGCAAGAATTGCCGAAATAAAAGGGAAATGCCCCTAAAAGACTAACCGTCATCACAGAGATGCACTAAAATTTTCCCTCCCTTACGCTTGAATCTCTTCTTTCTATATTACCTCCTTTGATAAGTGAACTCGCCCCCAGACCCGTTCTTTTATGTTGTGCACGTATCTCATACATACGTGTGTGTTACTGCAATCACGGTCTACTCCACAGATTAATATTATATAGTATAATATAGTATTTCCTTCTTGGTGAGCTCTTTGCTGGAACCAGTTTTGGCGATTTCCCTTCGATGTGTCATTCTCAGTTTCTAACGTCCACGTTCATTACTATTAGCGCTTTAAAGGTGTAGCATCGCATTTTGTGACAAATCATTTGTGAACGAGTCAATTTCTATTTAATATAGCTTAGTTAATTGCCATTTTAACAGCTATGGAATTTAGGCAGTATCATTCACAGTATGATTTAGAATTTTTACGTCGGAGAAGTCCAAGATGCTTGTCAGAACCATACCATAATGAGAATCTGCAAAATCTATATGAAACTTATGAAGACTACATCGAAGATTTACGTACATACTACATTCAACGCCTTACGTCGTTCTTTAAAACTTCTATGGAATGTGCAGATCAAGGATTTCGATTCAATTGGAGCTGCGTATCTGAAGCTCTTGAAAACTATGAAATTAAACCAATTTCTCTTTTCATAAAGCTTGGAATTCCTGAGCGATATTTTATAAAAGAATTTGTTAAATTCGTACTGAAACTTTTCAAGCAGTATCAATGTACGCATCATCATACTGTTGGAATAATTATGCACTTTATGCACGGACTTAATATGAATTTCAACTCTGGCCCTCGTAATGTTCTCTCACGTACTGTCGGGCTGTTCAAGGAGTGCAAGAATATTAATATGGAAGTTGAGTTGAACAGGACCACCAATGCGCATGAGCATTTCACAATTCAAGATATGATGAAGTTAATGAAAGTACAGTACGGAAAGTCGAAGGAATGTTCATGCTGGCCGTTGGACCCCCTGTTGAATGATGTTTTTACAGTAAAGGGCAAGGGTTTCATGAGAATTTTCAACAGTTTTGGTGTTGCATATCTACAACCGATAAATAATCCATGTGGATGGGAGATTGCTAATAATAGCCTCTTTCTACTGTAAGTACTACTTTTCTGTTAACAACTTCTTTTTCTTTACCCGTGAGTTTCATTTTTATATTTGCGCCAACTCTTATTAATTATTCATTGCCCTTTTAAATTCAAATAAGTATTTGATTGGTCAATTAACCTTATACTTACAGCTCAAACTGCTGCTAAATTATTACACTACAATAAATTCGCTAAAAGTATATACAAAATAAACTTAATCGACCGGTTTGGAAGACAAAAATTAACCTTCTTCTTCAGACACACAAGAAACGAAACCTTCCCTCTCGAGAGAAAGGTCGGTGAGTTTCATTTTTATATTTACGTCAACTTTTATTAATTATTCATCTACCTTTTAAATTCAAGTATTTGAATGGTCAATTCAACTTATACGTACAGCTCAAATTGCTGTTAAATTATAGCACAAAATTAAATTCGGTAAAAGCAAATACAACACAAACTTAATCGACCGGTTTCGAAGGCAAAAAGCAGACTTCTTCGTCAGACACACAAGAAACGAAACCTTCAGTCTGGAGAGAAAGGTCGGTGAGTTTCAATTTTATATTTACGTCAACCCTTATTAATTATTCGTCGCCCTTTTAAATTCAAGTATTTGAATGGTCAATTCAACTTATATACGTACAGCTCAAATTGCTGTTAAATTATTGCACTAAAATAAATTCGGTAAAAGCAAATACAACACAAACTTAATCGACTGGTTTCGAAGACTAAAAGCAACCTTCTTCGTCAGACACACAAGAAACGAAACCTTCACTCTCGAGAGAAAGGTCGGTGAGTTTAAATTTTATATTTACGTGAAATCTTATTAATTATTCGTCGCGCTTTTAAATTCAAGTATTTAAATGGTCAATTCAACTTTTACGTACAGCTCAAATTGCCGTTAAATTATTGCACTAAAATAAATTCGGTAAAAGCAAATACAACACAAACTTAATCGACCGGTTTCGAAGACAAAAAGCAAACTTCTTCGTCAGACACACAAGAAACGAAACCTTCACTCTTGAAAGGTCGGTGAGTTTCAATTTTATATTTACGTCAACTGTTATTAATTATTCACCGCCCTTTTAAATTCAAGTATTTGAATGGCCAATTCAACTTATACGTACAGCTCAAATTGCTGTTAAATTAATGCACTGAAATAAATTCGGTAAAAGCAAATACAACATAAACTTAATCGACCGGTTTCGAAGAATAAAAACAACCTTCTTCGTCAGACACACAAGAAACGAAACCTTCACTCTTGAGAGAAAGGTCGGTGAGTTTCAATTTTATATTTACGTCAACTCTTATTAATTATTCGTCGTCTTTTTAAATTCAAGTATTTAAATGGTCAATTCAACTTTTACGTACAGCTCAAATTGCCGTTAAATTATAGCACTAAAATAAATTCGGTAAAAGCAAATACAACACAAATTTAATCGACCGGTTTCGAAGACAAAAAGCAAACTTCTTCGTCAGACACACAAGAAACGAAACCTTCACACTTGAGAGAAAGGTCGGTGAGTTTCAATTTTATATTTACGTCAACCCTTATTAATTATTCGTCGCCCTTTTAAATTCAAGTATTTGAATGGTCAATTCAACTTATACGTACAGCTCAAATTGCTGTTAAATTATTGCATTAAAATAAATTCGGTAAAAGCAAATGCAACACAAATTTATTCGACCGGTTTCGAAAAGGAAAAGCAACCTTCTTCGTCAGACACACAAGAAACGAAACCTTCGCTCTAGAGAGAAAGCTCGGTGAATTTCATTTTTACATTTACGTCAACTCTTATTAATTATTCATCGCCCTTTTAAATTCAAGTATTTGAATGGTCAATTCAACTTATACGTACAGCTCAAATTGCAGTTATTTATTGCATTAAAATAAATTCGGTAAAAGCAAATACAACATAAACTTAATCGACCGGTTTCGAAGACTAAAAGCAACCTTCTTCGTCAGACACACAAGAAACGAAACCTTCACTCTTGAGAGAAAGGTCGGTGAGTTTCAATTTTATATTTACGTCAACTCTTATAAATTATTCGTCGCCTTTTTAAATTCATGTATTTGAATGGTCAATTCAACTTATACGTACAGCTCAAATTGCAGTTATTTATTGCATTAAAATAAATTCGGTAAAAGCAAATACAACATAAACTTAATCGACCGGTTTCGAAGACTAAAAGCAACCTTCTTCGTCAGACACACAAGAAACGAAACCTTCACTCTTGAGAGAAAGGTCGGTGAGTTTAAATTTTATATTTACGTCAAATCTTATTAATTATTCGTCGCCCTTTTAAATTCAAGTATTTAAATGGCCAATTCAACTTTTACGTACAGCTCAAATTGCCGTTAAATTATTGCACTAAAATAAATTCGGTAAAAGCAAATACAACACAAACTTAATCAACCGGTTTCGAAGACAAAAAGCAAACTTCTTCGTCAGACACACAAGAAACGAAACCTTCACTCTTGAAAGGTCGGTGAGTTTCAATTTTATATTTACGTCAACTCTTATTAATTATTCGTCGCCCTTTTAAATTCAAGTATTTGAATGGTCAATTCAACTTATACGTACAGCTCAAATTGCTGTTAAATTATTGCATTAAAATAAATTCGGTAAAAGCAAATGCAACACGAACTTAATCGACCTGTTTCGAAGACTAAAAGCAACCTTCTTCGTCAGACACACAAGAAACGAAAGCTTCACTCTTGAGAGAAAGGTCGGTGAATTTCAATTTTATATTTACGTCAACTGTTATTAATTATTCACCGCCCTTTTAAATTCAAGTATTTGAATGGTCAATTCAACTTATACGTACAGCTCAAATTGCAGTTATTTATTGCATTAAAATAAATTCGGTAAAAGCAAATACAACATAAACTTAATCGACCGGTTTCGAAGACTAAAAGCAACCTTCTTCGTCAGACACACAAGAAACGAAACCTTCACTCTTGAGAGAAAGGTCGGTGAGTTTCAATTTTATATTTACGTCAACTCTTATTAATTATTCGTCGCCTTTTTAAATTCATGTATTTGAATGGTCAATTCAACTTATACGTACAGCTCAAATTGCTGTTAAATTATTGCATTAAAATAAATTCGTTAAAAGCAAATGCAACACAAATTTATTCGACCGGTTTCGAAAAGGAAAAGCAACCTTCTTCGTCAGACACACAAGAAACGAAACCTTCACTCTTGAAAGGTCGGTGAGTTTCAATTTTATATTTACGTCAACTGTTATTAATTATTCACCGCCCTTTTAAATTCAAGTATTTGAATGGCCAATTCAACTTATACGTACAGTTCAAATTGCTGTTAAATTATTGCACTGAAATAAATTCGGTAAAAGCAAATACAACATAAACTTAATCGACCGGTTTCGAAGACAAAAAGCAAACTTCTTCGTCAGACACACAAGAAACGAAACCTTCACTCTTGAAAGGTCGGTGTGTTTCAATTTTATATTTACGTCAACTCTTATTAATTATTCGTCGCCCTTTTAAATTCAAGTATTTGAATGGTCAATTCAACTTATACGTACAGCTCAAATTGCTGTTAAATTATTGCATTAAAATAAATTCGGTAAAAGCAAATGCAACACAAACTTAATCGACCTGTTTCGAAGACTAAAAGCAACCTTCTTCGTCAGACACACAAGAAACGAAACCTTCGCTCTAGAGAGAAAGCTCGGTGAATTTAATTTTTACATTTACGTCAACTCCTTTTAATTATCCATCGCCCTTTTAAATTCAAGTTTTTGAATGGTCAATTCAACTTATACGTACAGTTCAAATTGCTGTTAAATTATTGCACTGAAATAAATTCGGTAAAAGCAAATACAACATAAACTTAATCGACCGGTTTCGAAGACTAAAAGCAACCTTCTTCGTCAGACACACAAGAAACGAAACCTTCACTCTTGAGAGAAAGGTCGGTGAGTTTCAATTTTATATTTACGTCAACTCTTATTAATTATTCGTCGCCTTTTTAAATTCATGTATTTGAATGGTCAATTCAACTTATACGTACAGCTCAAATTGCTGTTAAATTATTGCACTAAAATAAATTCGGTAAAAGCAAATACAACACAAACTTAATCGACCGGTTTCGAAGACTAAAAGCAACCTTCTTCGTCAGACACACAAGAAACGAAACCTTCACTCTCGAGAGAAAGGTCTGTGAGTTTAAATTTTATATTTACGTCAAATCTTATTAATTATTCGTCGCCCTTTTAAATTCAAGTATTTAAATGGCCAATTCAACTTTTACGTACAGCTCAAATTGCCGTTAAATTATTGCACTAAAATAAATTCGGTAAAAGCAAATACAACATAAACTTAATCGACCGGTTTCGAAGACAAAAAGCAAACTTCTTCGTCAGACACACAAGAAACGAAACCTTCACTCTTGAAAGGTCGGTGTGTTTCAATTTTATATTTACGTCAACTCTTATTAATTATTCGTCGCCCTTTTAAATTCAAGTATTTGAATGGTCAATTCAACTTATACGTACAGCTCAAATTGCTGTTAAATTATTGCATTAAAATAAATTCGGTAAAAGCAAATGCAACACAAACTTAATCGACCTGTTTCGAAGACTAAAAGCAACCTTCTTCGTCAGACACACAAGAAACGAAACCTTCGCTCTAGAGAGAAAGCTCGGTGAATTTAATTTTTACATTTACGTCAACTCTTATTAATTATTCATCGCCCTTTTAAATTCAAGTATTTGAATGGTCAATTCAACTTATACGTACAGCTCAAATTGCAGTTATTTATTGCATTAAAATAAATTCGGTAAAAGCAAATACAACATAAACTTAATCGACCGGTTTCGAAGACCAAAAGCAACCTTCTTCGTCAGACACACAAGAAACGAAACCTTCACTCTTGAGAGAAAGGTCGGTGAGTTTCAATTTTATATTTACGTCAACTCTTATAAATTATTCGTCGCCTTTTTAAATTCATGTATTTGAATGGTCAATTCAACTTATACGTACAGCTCAAATAGCAGTTATTTATTGCATTAAAATAAATTCGGTAAAAGCAAATACAACATAAACTTAATCGACCGGTTTCGAAGACTAAAAGCAACCTTCTTCGTCAGACACACAAGAAACGAAACCTTCACTCTTGAGAGAAAGGTCGGTGAGTTTAAATTTTATATTTACGTCAAATCTTATTAATTATTCGTCGCCCTTTTAAATTCAAGTATTTAAATGGCCAATTCAACTTTTACGTACAGCTCAAATTGCCGTTAAATTATTGCACTAAAATAAATTCGGTAAAAGCAAATACAACACAAACTTAATCGACCGGTTTCGAAGACAAAAAGCAAACTTCTTCGTCAGACACACAAGAAACGAAACCTTCACTCTTGAAAGGTCGGTGAGTTTCAATTTTATATTTACGTCAACTCTTATTAATTATTCGTCGCCCTTTTAAATTCAAGTATTTGAATGGTCAATTCAACTTATACGTACAGCTCAAATTGCTGTTAAATTATTGCATTAAAATAAATTCGGTAAAAGCAAATGCAACACAAACTTAATCGACCTGTTTCGAAGACTAAAAGCAACCTTCTTCGTCAGACACACAAGAAACGAAACCTTCACTCTTGAGAGAAAGGTCGGTGAATTTCAATTTTATATTTACGTCAACTGTTATTAATTATTCACCGCCCTTTTAAATTCAAGTATTTGAATGGTCAATTCAACTTATACGTACAGCTCAAATTGCAGTTATTTATTGCATTAAAATAAATTCGGTAAAAGCAAATACAACATAAACTTAATCGACCGGTTTCGAAGACTAAAAGCAACCTTCTTCGTCAGACACACAAGAAACGAAACCTTCACTCTTGAGAGAAAGGTCGGTGAGTTTCAATTTTATATTTACGTCAACTCTTATTAATTATTCGTCGCCTTTTTAAATTCATGTATTTGAATGGTCAATTCAACTTATACGTACAGCTCAAATTGCTGTTAAATTATTGCATTAAAATAAATTCGGTAAAAGCAAATGCAACACAAATTTATTCGACCGGTTTCGAAAAGGAAAAGCAACCTTCTTCGTCAGACACACAAGAAACGAAACCTTCCTCTAGAGAGAAAGCTCGGTGAATTTAATTTTTACATTTACGTCAACTCTTATTAATTATTCATCGCCCTTTTAAATTCAAGTTTTTGAATGGTCAATTCAACTTATACGTACAGTTCAAATTGCTGTTAAATTATTGCACTGAAATAAATTCGGTAAAAGCAAATACAACATAAACTTAATCGACCGGTTTCGAAGACTAAAAGCAACCTTCTTCGTCAGACACACAAGAAACGAAACCTTCACTCTTGAGAGAAAAGTCGGTGAGTTTCAATTTTATATTTACGTCAACTCTTATTAATTATTCGTCGCCTTTTTAAATTCATGTATTTGAATGGTCAATTCAACTTATACGTACAGCTCAAATTGCTGTTAAATTATTGCACTGAAATAAATTCGGTAAAAGCAAATACAACATAAACTTAATCGACCGGTTTCGAAGACTAAAAGCAACCTTCTTCGTCAGACACACAAGAAACGAAACCTTCACTCTTGAGAGAAAAGTCGGTGAGTTTCAATTTTATATTTACGTCAAATCTTATTAATTATTCGTCGCCCTTTTAAATTCAAGTATTTGAATGGTCAATTCAACTTATACGTACAGCTCAAATTGCTGTTAAATTATTGCATTAAAATAAATTCGGTAAAAGCAAATGCAACACAAACTTAATCGACCTGTTTCGAAGACTAAAAGCAACCTTCTTCGTCAGACACACAAGAAACGAAACCTTCACTGTTGAGAGAAAGGTCGGTGAGTTTCAATTTTATATTTACGTCAACTCTTATTAATTATTCGTCGCCTTTTTAAATTCATGTATTTGAATGGTCAATTCAACTTATACGTACAGCTCAAATTGCTGTTAAATTATTGCACTGAAGTAAATTCGGTAAAAGCAAATACAACACAAATTTATTCGACCGGTTTCGAAAAGGAAAAGCAACCTTCTTCGTCAGACACACAAGAAACGAAACCTTCGCTCTTGAGAGAAAGCTCGGTGAATTTCATTTTTACATTTACGTCAACTCTTATTAATTAATCATCGCCCTTTAAAATTCAAGTTTTTGAATGGTCAATTCAACTTATACGTACAGTTCAAATTGCTGTTAAATTATTGCACTGAAATAAATTCGGTAAAAGCAAATACAACATAAACTTAATCGACCGGTTTCGAAGACTAAAAGCAACCTTCTTCGTCAGACACACAAGAAACGAAACCTTCACTCTTGAAAGAAAGGTCGGTGAGTTTCAATTTTATATTTACGTCAACTCTTATTAATTATTCGTCGCCTTTTTAAATCCATGTATTTGAATGGTCAATTCAACTTATACGTACAGCTCAAATTGCTGTTAAATTATTGCATTAAAATAAATTCGGTAAAAGCAAATGCAACACAAATTTATTCGACCGGTTTCGAAAAGGAAAAGCAACCTTCTTCGTCAGACACACAAGAAACGAAACCTTCGCTCTTGAGAGAAAGCTCGGTGAATTTCATTTTTACATTTACGTCAACTCTTATTAATTATTCATCGCCCTTTTAAATTCAAGTTTTTGAATGGTCAATTCAACTTATACGTACAGTTCAAATTGCTGTTAAATTATTGCACTGAAATAAATTCGGTAAAAGCAAATACAACATAAACTTAATCGACCGGTTTCGAAGACTAAAAGCAACCTTCTTCGTCAGACACACAAGAAACGAAACCTTCACTCTTGAGAGAAAGGTCGGTGAGTTTCAATTTTATATTTACGTCAACTCTTATTAATTATTCGTCGCCTTTTTAAATTCATGTATTTGAATGGTCAATTCAACTTATACGTACTCGTACAGCTCAAATTGCTGTTAAATTATTGCACTAAAATAAATTCGGTAAAAGCAAATACAACACAAACTTAATCGACCGGTTTCGAAAACTAAAAGCAACATTTTTCATCAGACACACAAGAAACGAAACCTTCACTCTCGAGAGAAAGGTCGGTGAGTTTAAATTTTATATTTACGTCAAATCTTATTAATTATTCGTCGCCCTTTTAAATTCAAGTATTTAAATGGCCAATTCAACTTTTACGTACAGCTCAAATTGCCGTTAAATTATTGCACTAAAATAAATTCGGTAAAAGTAAATACAACACAAACTTAATCGACCGGTTTCGAAGACTAAAAGCAAACTTCTTCGTCAGACACACAAGAAACGAAACCTTCACTCTTGAAAGAAAGGTCGGTGAGTTTCAATTTTATATTTACGTCAACTCTTATTAATTATTCGTCGCCTTTTTAAATTCATGTATTTGAATGGTCAATTCAACTTATACGTACAGCTCAAATTGCTGTTAAATTATTGCATTAAAATAAATTCGGTAAAAGCAAATGCAACACAAATTTATTCGACCGCTTTCGAAGAATAAAAGCAACCTTCTTCGTCAGACACAAGAAACGAAAACTTCACTCTCGACAGAAAGGTCGGTGAGTTTCAATTTTTTATTTACGTCAACTCTTATTAATTATTCATCGCCTCTGTTAAATTCAAGTATTTGAATGGTCAATTCAACTTATACGTACAGCTCAAATTGCTGTTAATTTATTGCACTAAAATAAATTCGGTAAAAGCAAATACAACACAAATTTATTCGACCGGTTTCGAAAAGGAAAACAACCTTCTTCGTCAGACACACAAGAAACGAAACCTTCGCTCTTGAGAGAAAGATCGGTGAATTTCATTTTTACATTTACGTCAACTCTTATTAATTATTCTCCCCCTTTTAAATTCAAGTTTTTGAATGGTCAATTCAACTTATACGTACAGTTCAAATTGCTGTTAAATTATTGCACTGAAATAAATTCGGTAAAACCAAATACAACACAAAATTAATCGATCGGTTTCGAAGACATAAAGCAACCGTCTTCGTCAGACACACAAGAAACGAAACCTTCAATCTTGAGAGAAAGATCGGTGAGTTTCATTTTTACTTTCCTTATATAAATAATGTATAAGAAAAGTATTGTGACGGTGTCGAAAATTCGAAATCGACACGAGAGCACGTTTCAGGCATCCCTGATCACGAATCAAACATTTTTGAGTTGATGTTTGTGTTTGTGTGTGTGTCACTGAGTTTGTGAAGACGATATCTCACGAACGAATGGAACGAGCGATTCGAATGAAATTTGGTACAAAAATCACAATCCGTGAATACTGGAAGCCTATTGCTTTTAAATGTAATCGAATGTTCAGAATGTTCGAATTTCCCCCCCCCCCCCCTCCCTAAATTTTCGATTGAAATTTTGAAAATATCATCAAAAAATCAGAATCTTAAATAAAGTTACGCAAATTGTGTGTGTGTGTGACATTTCTTATGTAATGTTTCCTGAGAAAACGATTGACATGAACTTTAGAACGCTAACATGAACCGTTCTCCAGATATTGCACATTTTTCAAATAAATGTATCACAAAATCCAATAAATGCTAAATGTTGAGAAACATGTTCACTTTAAACATGTAATATCATGCGATAAATTTGGTGACATCCTTCCCGTGGATCTAGCTCGTTCCATTCATAAGAAAAGAGACTTTGAGTAATACTTTTATACTTGAACGCCAAGAGCCATATATCTGCTGTAAGAATAACTTATTTCTCTGTCCATAATGGTTGGCGAAGAATTTGGCGGAATGTCGCTAATTCGGCTACATTTTAAATGTTGCAAAATTAAAGAAAATCTCGCCAAATGGATAAAAATGACGCTAAATCAATAAAAATGACGACTAATTGAAGAAAATTCAATATCTTGGAAAGAATATGAGTATCTACTATAAGAATAAAATTTTTAACTGTAAAAGTAGCAAATTCATTGCATTATAATTAATTTTATACGTACAGCTCAAATTGCTGCTAAATTATTGTACCAAAATAAATTCGTTAAAAGCATATACAGCATAAACTTAATTGACCGGTTTCGAAGGCAAAAAGCAACTGTCTTTGTCAGACACATAAGAAACGAAACCTTCACTCTTGAGAGAAAGATCGGTGAGTTTTATTTTTACTTTTCTTAACATAATGTTATAAGGAAAGTTATGAGACGGGAGTGAAAATTCGAATTCGAGTTTTCGACGGGAGAGCACTTTTTTATTTTATTTTATTGTATTTTATTCAATTTACGTGGCAACTACAGATGAAATCCAGTTACAGTACCCACACAAAAATTAAAATGTACGGAACATAAGATACAAGAATACGAAGTAGTAAATATGTCAAGCGCATTGAAACAGGCTTTTCTAAAACAGGCAGGAGTCAAGTGAAATACATCAGTATCAGTATTATATTATATAGATCAACAAATTTATAGATAGAATAGCATTTAATGTAGTTGTGTTTAACAGTAGTATTGTGAAATAGAGTTTTTTTTTCTAGAAATATTGACAGGTATATGAAATTCCATGTAAGAAAGTAAAATAGGGCAATCAAATTATTAAAAACCTTATAATAAAATAAGAGGCAGGACCAGCGCCTCCTTTTTTTAAGAGACATTAAACTATATTTCTGTCTGAGTTCCCTCGTATGCATATCATAAAAATAATAGCCAGTCAATCTGTAATCAATAGTACATAATAGTTTATTTTGCACGATTTCTATCCGTTGAGAATGCAGATTGCAAACAGGGTCCCAAATGCACAATATTCCAAGATTGGTTTAACAAGGGTATTATAAATAAAAATAATCGTATCAGAACTGGCAAAAACGCGAGATCGTCTTAAGGTGAAACCAAGTCTTTGATAGGCTATTTTAATAATATTATCGATATGTCTCTAAGAGTTAAAAGTATCATCGAAAGTAACACCCAAATCAATAATATGAGTACATGGAGATAGACATGAAATATTTAAAATATAATTGTATTTAAGAATATTACGGATCCTAGCTATGCTCATAACATAGCATTTAGAAATATTTAAATGGAGTTAATTTTTAAGGTGATGTCTGTGTATGTGTGTGCGTGTGTCAGTAAGTCTATGGAGACGATATCTCACGAACGAATGGAGCGAGCGATTCGAATGAAATTTGGTACAAAAATTACAATCCGTGAATACTGGAAATCTATTGTTTTTAAACGCGCAATCGAATGTTCAGAACCCCCCCATAAATTTTCGAGTGAAATTTTTAAATAATCATCAAAAAATCAAAACCTTTAATAAAATTTCACAAATAGACATTTGTAATGTAATTTTTCCTTGGAAAACGATTGACATAAACTTTAGAACGCTAGCATGAACCGTTCTTGAAATATCGCATGTCTTTCAAATAAATTTATCAAAAAATCCCATAAATTAAAAAATATATATTTATTGTTGAGAAACATGTCCACTTTTCATGATTAATATCGTGCGATAAATTTCTTGACATCATTCTCGTGGATCTAGCTCGTTCCATATATGAGAAAAGATACTTTGAGTAATACCTTTTTATTTGAATGCCAATAGTCATTTATCTGGTATAAGAATTACTTATTTCTCCGTCCATAAAGCTTGATGGGATTTGGCAATGAATTTGGTGGAATCCCGCCAACTTAGCGACTCTTTTAAATGTTGCCAAATTAACGAAAATCTCGCCAAATGGATTAAAATGACACTAAATCAATGAAAATGACGACTCATTGACGAAAATTCAATATCTTGGAAAGAATATGAGTGTCTACTATAAGAATAATCTTTTTTACTTTCCTTATATACATAATGTATAAGGAAAGTATTGTGACGGAAAAATTCGAATTCGAATTTTCGACGGGAGACACATATCAAGCATACCAGATCACGAATCAAACATTTTTGAGGTGATGTCTGTGTATGTGTGAAAGTATGTGCGTGTGTGTGTGTGAAAGTGTTTGTGTGTGTATGTGTGTGTGTGTGAAAGTGTTTGTGTGTGTATGTGTGTGTGTGTGTGTATGTGTCTGCGGAGACGATATCTCAAGAACGAATGGAGCGATTCTAATGAAATTTGGTAAAAAAAATCACAATCCCTTAATACTGGAAGGAAGCCTATTGTTTTTCAATGTAATCGAATGCTCAGAACCCCCTAAATTTTCGAGTGAAATTTTGAAAAAATCATCAAAAAATCAAAACCTATAATAAAGTTACGTAAATAGACATTTCTTACGTAATGTTTCCTTAGAAAACGACTGACGCTAGCATGAACCGTTCTCGAGGTAATGCACATTTTTCAAATAAATGTATCAAAAAATCCCATAAATTAAAAATCTCTTATTAATTATTCAACGTCAACTCTTATTAATCATTCATCACCCTTAAATTCAAGTATTTGAATGGTCAATTAACCTTATACGTACAGCTCAAATTGCTGCTAAATTATTGCATTGAAATAAATTCGTTAAAAGCATGTACAACACAAACTTAATCGACCAGTTTCGAAGGTAAAAAGCGACCATCTTCGTCAGACTCACAAGTCTGATCTCTATAAGAACGAAATTTCAACATAACTGAATTAGAAATTTAACAATGAGATGTGTTTGTTGAATTTAATTTTCGTTCTAATATTATGTTCATACAGTACAGTGATAGAGTTACCATTGTTGACATATGACCAGAAAGAAGACAAAGAGCGTTCAACAGTGTAGGGCTGACAATTTTATTTTAAGGGAACCAAAAAGTTTTATATTTCTCTACATTTTCATCCATTTTCTAGAAAAGAGTGCATTATGCAACTTATTTCCATTTTACTACTCACAGTACTCAAACGACACCTGGGGGGTGGGGGCGGGGGGGGGGATGCGGGATCCTATTCTGATTGCTTTTGAGGGAAGTAGTTAGCACACGATCTGCATCTCCTATATAGATATGCTAAATTTCGTTCATATTTGCGGATCTGACAAACGCTCTGAGCAAAAATTATTTGATTATGATCTCCCGCTATATAATTTTAAATGTGCAAGTGACCGATATTTATAAATATATAGTTTAACGCCGTTTAAATATTCATAAATTTCAATCGAAAAGATGTTTGACTACTTTTCCATAGATTATTTATGTTAAAAAAATATTAATTGTAGTACTAAAATTTTAAAAAATTGCTGTTATATGCATTAAATATTTTTTATTAAATTAAAAAATATATTGACCAATTTACAGTTAAAATTAAAGATGTAATTAAAATTCATTTATTTTTTTTACTTTCCTTATATACATAATGTATAAGGAAAGTATTGTGACGGGGTCGAAAATTCGAATTCGAGTTTTCGACGGGAGAGCACGTTTCAAGCATTCCTGATCACGAATCAAACATTTTTGAATTGATGTCTGTGTGTGTGTGTGTGTGTGTGTGTGTGTGTGAAAGTATGTGTGTGTGTGTGAAAGTATGTGTGTGTGTGTGTCAGTGAGTCTTTGGAGACGATAACTGACGAACGAATGGACCGAATCGAACGAAATTTGGTACAAAAATCACAATCCGTAAACACTGGAAGATTATTGCCTTTATACGCAATCGAATGTTCAATACCCCCATAAATTTTCGAGTGAAATTTTGAAAAAATCGTCAAAAAATCAAAACCACTAATAAATTTACGCAAATAGACATTACTTATGTAATTTTTCATTAGGAAACGATTGACATAAATTTTAGAACGCTAACATGAACCGTTCTCGAGATATTGCACATTTTTAAAAAACATTATCAAAAAGTTATATATATTTCCTGTTGATAAACATGTTCACTTTTCATATGTAATACCATGCGATAAATTGGGTGACATCATTCTCGTGGATCTAGCTCGTTCCATTCATGAAAAAAGATACTTTGAGTAATACTTTTGTATTTAAACGCCAATAGTCATTTATCTGCTGTAAGAATAACTTATTTCTCCGTCTATAACGGTTGGCGAGATATTGGCTACGAATTTGGCGGAATGTCGTCAACTTGGCGACATTTTTTATTGTTGCCAATTTAACAAAAATCTCGCCAAATTGATAAAAATGACGTTAAATCAATGAAAATGACGACTAATTGACGAAAATTCACTATCTGGGAAAGAATACAAGTATCTACTATAAGAATAACATTTTTTTTAACCGTAAAAGTAGTAAATTCATTGCATTATATAAGGAAAGTCATGTGTTGCCCACATCAGATTTTTTTTTTTTTCATTACGAATTTACATTTTTTTTTAACTAAAAACCTTTTTGTATGCTTAACTTCACTGTAAGAACTTAAAATATTTAAATTTTTAAATGTGTTTTCTTAAATATATGGGATGTGACTATGTTAGATGAAAAAGTCGAGTGAAAGCTGACCCTCCAAATATTTTAATGATTTGCTGTCACTTCTACAGATTATAAATTGTTTATGAAATATTAAAGTTTCATCTTTCCATTTGCAGCTTTAGATTTGCGTTTGTACAGGATATAACTGGATCCGAGCTGTTTGAAAGGATGCGTAAACACTACGGAGACGGAGAAGAGACTTTGACGCGGGTGCTGACAGTTGCACGAGCAGTCGGGGTTCTAGGTTTGGCAATAAACAGGTATTCTTTGTGGCCGAACGCTCAACGCAGCGTGCAAAACTGGAAATCGATTTTCCAAACCATCCCAGAGCCCTACATAACAAGCTTGGAAGTTCAAGAATTTCTGTGTCAAGTATTAGTCCAACCAAGTGAGAAAAGGGTTGTTCTTGAGCTTTCCGACCATTTCGAACGAATTTTTCCAGAAAGTTGCGAGCCAAAGCAGCCCAGGTGTCTTCTTCACCTCAGCCGATGCCAAGTAAGACAAAATTTGAGGAATGTTGGTGGCCTTCCTTACGGGGTGAAACAACTGCATCTCCCACGTAAACTGGAAAAGTATATCCTGCTGGAGGAGAGTGAAAACTTTAAACCTTATTTATATTAGTATTAATAAATAAAAGTTTATTCTAAAACAATTCATTGTTTCATGCTGCATCCTTCTTAAATTCACAGTAATATATTTAGTACAGGTACAAAATAAAAAAAAATCTGATGTGGGCAGTACATGGCTTTCCTTATATAATGCAGTGAATTTACTACTTTTACAGTAAAAACAAAATAGGTTATTCTTATAGTAGATACTTATATTATTTCCAAGATATTGAATTTTCGTCAATGAGCTGTCATTTTTATCCATTTGGCGAGATTTAAAAATGTTTGATTCGTGATCAGGGATGCTTGAAACGTGCCCTCCCGTCGAAAACTCGAATTCGAATTTTTGACCCCGTCACAATACTTTCCTTATACATTATGTATATAAGGAAAGTAAAAATAGATTATTATTATAGTAGATATTTATATTCTTTCCAAGATATTGAATTTTCGTCAATCAGTTGTCATTTTCATTGATTTAGCTTCATTTTTATCCATTTGGCGAGTTTTTCTTTAATTTAGCAACATTGAAAAAGTCGCCAAGTTGGCGACATTCCTCCAAACTCATTATATTATTATAGCAGATAAATGACTATTGGCGTTCAAATACAAAAGTATTACTTAAAGTACCTTTTTTCATTAATGGAACGAGCCAGATACACGATATTAATGTCACCAAATGTATTGCATAATATTACATATGAAAAGTGAACATGTTTCTCAACAGTTAATATATATATTTTTTAATTTATGGGATGTTTTGATAAATTTATTTGAAAAATGTGCAATATCTCGAGAACGGTTCATGCTGACGTTCGAAAGTTTATGTCAGTCGTTTTCTAAAGAATAATTACATAAGAAATGTCTATTTGCGTAACTTTTTTAAAGGTTTTGATTTTTTCAAAATTTCACTCAAAAGTTTAAGTGGGTTCTGAACATTCGATTGTGTTTAAAAACAATAGGCTTCCAGTATTCATGGATTGTAATTTTTGTACCAAATTTCATTCGAATCGCTCCAATCGTTCGTGAGATATCGTCTCCACAGGATCACTGACACACACACAGATATCACCTCAAAAATATTCGATTCGTGATCAGGGATGCGTGAAACGTGCTCTCCCGTCAAAAACTCGAATTCGAATTCGAATTTTCGACCCCATCACAATACTTTCCTTATAAATTATACTATGTATATAAGGAAAGTGAAAAGAGGAATTTTGATAGTTTTATTTTCAAAACAGAAGTAATTGTACTGATATATACCGGTTCTAGGTCTAGTAATCGATAAGCCAAAACACGTGCAGCATTAGAAGGCGATTTTTCAGATTACCACAGTATGTGTATCACAAAACAAGTAACGACAGGGAGGTTCTAGTTATCGAGATGATGGTTTTTAAGAAAATGTGGAAGCATAGAAACAGAAAACGGTTTCCAAAATGGAATCCAACAATCAACTTTCCTTTTCAAATGTTCTTGTTTCTAAAAAAGATTATTCTATACATTTGTTTTTCGGAAACTTTTTCTGTTTCCATGTCTCCACATTTTCTTCCAAACCATCCTCCCCAATAAAAATTAGCTGCTTTTTATATATGTGTATCCACTTATTCTCTGTGTGTCATTTTCAGCTAAAAGTGGAGGTTCAAATTCAAACCCTTCTACCATTGATAAAACTTTGGTAAAATTTACCGGGCAAGGTCCACTTTTATTTTGTTGTTCCTAAAAAGTTGCATCCTGTAAGAAACATTTTCAGATCGCTTATTTTCCGTTCATTCAGTGTTGTCTCCATTAACAATAAAAAAAATTCTTATTATGGGACTTACTCAACAGCCATTTTAAATAGCAGTATACTTGACCTTCATTTTACTATCCTAAATATTGAGTTTTGTATAGCGAGAATAGGGAACTTCCTTTTAAGAGCCTTAATATAATTATTTTAATAGAATGTTTTGAATAACAATGTAATTTAGAATACTATGGGAATTTACACCTGCTAGTGAATTTTAAGTTTCTTTATAATATATATTCAGTACGAAAACGGGTATACTGTTAGTTATGTATAATATAGATATAGACGAATATAGATCTTCCCAAAGGGAAATTATCTTTACTGTATATATATATATATATTAGCTCTTTTTGTATATTAATACTTTTTCTTTACATTTCGCTTCACAGTTTTTCAATTCTTATGAATGGCAACAGTAAATGGTTTTTTATTTTTTCTTTACGAATGGCAACACTGGTCTCTTCTATCAGTGTTCCCTCGATCCCAGTATTGAATCGACTGTACATACGCTGTGCTTTTTCCAGGTATTCATTTTTTCTTTTTTATTCCTTCTTTATGTATGTCGTCCAAGTAGAAATAGTTCATAGATCTAATCTATCTATTCTTCAGAAACATACATTTTTGTGTTTGCTTCTACAAAAAACTTGAACATGATTAGATTTTTGTAGAGGTTAACAATTCATGATTTAGGCTTAGAGCCTCGTCCACGTGTAAGGCGTTTGTGCTTGATTTCGTTTGTTATACTTATTTCGATTCCATACCTTTGTATTATATATTTTTCATTGACTTGTTGATTCGATATTTATTTTATTTATTTTTTCCATATGCTTGAGGATTAGTTGATTTTTACTTTTGTTTTGTAAACCAGTTAGATAGTTGAATTTAGTTTAAGTTTTCCTTTTTTTGTTTCCATACCTTTTAATTTGGTTGATTTTCTGTAACTTGATAGCTAGTGTTTTGTATTTTTAATCCATTTGATTGATGATTTGCTGTATTATATTTTATTCTGTGGGTGTTTTTAAAAGGTTAGGTTTAACGTGTTACATCTTCTTACTTTTCGTTCATTGGATTTTCAAACTTCTATTATTATATATATATATATATTAACAAAATAAAACCATTCCAAATGGAACGGCCGCAAAGGGAACAGATCTCCTCCAACGGTAATGTCCCACTTCGACTTCATCCTGTCTGCACCCCGTCCTAATGGTGATGTTCCATTTGATCTCTTCCCATTTCATCCTGCGTCTCTTGTTAATCCTATTTCATCCTGTCTGTACCCCCTCCTAATAGCCTTGTGGTCCTCACCCAAGGTATTTAGAAAGGATTTTTCCTGTTGGTAGAGTGGAAAACTGTGCGCGTTCCCCCGCAGATTAATAAAGATAGTATTCTGTGCGTTCCCCAATAGTCTCTTCTCTCCCTCTCTTCGCCTGTTCGAGGAGATCTTTTCCCCTTGCGGCCGTTCCACTTGAAATGGCTTTACTTTGTTAAAATATATACATATATATATATATATATTGTAAAGATAATTTCCTATTGGGAAGATCTACGTTCGTCTATATCTATATTATACATAACTAACAGTATACCCGTTTTCGTACTGAAAATACATTATAAAGAAACTTAAAATTTACCATTAGGTTCAAATTCTCATAGTATTCTAAATGGCTGTTATTCAAAACATTCTATTAAAATAATTAAATTAAAGCTCCAAAAAGGAAGTTCTCTATTCTCGCTATACAAAATTCAATATTTAGGGTGGTAAAATGAAGGTCACGTATACTGCAATTTAAAATGGCTGATGAGTAGGTCCCATAATAAGAATTTTTTTATTGTTAATGAAGACAACATTGAATGAATATCTCGAAAAATTAACACCCTGAAAATTTGGTACAGATTGGATATAAAGAATTTGGTTTTTGACGCTTTTTTTTCTGAAGCGATAAATTCCCAAATGTGGCGATAAAATAAATTGCATTTGGCGCGAAATGTCATTTTCTGACAACCCCTTTTGCCCAAGATGGCGTCCGTTAGGACTTTTCAAACAGCGTTGGCGCCATTCTTGGCGACAAAATAAAATGGCGGATTTAGCTATCTTAATCGAAGTGGTACGATAAATATAAACCCTTTGGACGTTTATATCTCCAAACCTAATAGTTGAATATGTAAGCATTTTTTTTTACTTATTTTGCTGAAAATGAAAATATGGTGCACATTATGAATATATAAAATGATTTCAATATTTAAATATTTTAAATATTTTTTCGAAAAGATCAAAATGTTTGTCCGAGCAATGATTTGCTTCACTTTGATTATTTCCACTCGAAATATATTCGTAAATATAAGAGATAGATGTAAATAGTAAGCGACAAAATGTTCAATAGGAAATCTAGCTTCTAGATTTATAATTTGTTTTTCCAGTTTTTTGAGAAATCGTCTTTTCAAATTGAAGAATATTAAATTTTTTCCTTAAGTTTGTAATGCTTATATATCTCAAAAACTAAAAATACTAGCTATAAACTATACAAAGTAATGTGAAAATTTAATAGATATATAATTGGATTTTGGATCGAGTTCTTAATTAAAGAACTATAGGATTCTAATTTCTATATTTTATTATTTTGAACTGTTTTGAAAATGTTTAAAGAAGACTATGTGTTTAGAAGATATCACAAGCCGTTCTCGAGATATTAGAAAATTTACTTTTTTTTTTCTTTTTCAAAATATATTTCCTTTCATAAAATTTTACATGCTTATCTTAATCGGTGATAACATAAACATTATGTATTTTCAGCATGATCTAGTTGTTAAAGGAATGTTCTAATTTATGCTATTATTTATTCACGTGGTCGAAATTGATAAATAGGTAGCAAAATTTGTGTGTTGCGCACATCTTGAAATAATTATTTTTATTATATTACATGTAATTGATAATATTTTAATTAATTGTATCATTATTAAATATGCAGAGATAAGAAAAACTTTTTTAAAACTTATTTCTTGGGAGGGAGACGCTATAGAATCATAAAAGCAGTAAGCTACTAAAACTGATTTCCCGGGCCGCTAATATCAACCCATCCATCGGTGTAATATGTTCAGCGTATAGAGGTGACTAAAACTATTAATATAATACCTTGTAATGACTGCAGATCTCTATTAAAGTTTAAATGATCAAATAAGCAAAACTTGTGCTGCACATATTGTTATGTAAGCATTTACAAAAATTATCAATTTATTAACTTCGTAAATTATAAACAAAATATTTCTTGTTTTATTAAACTTTGAGGAGCAATTTTATGAATAACTAGTTGGAATGCTATTCTGTATCTGGTGACTAATCCAGATTGAAGGTCAGAGATTTAACAAAAGGAAAGGGGAAGGAGGGATATGTACTTTCAGCTGTAACTCTTTGGCTTCGCGTGAGGTTAACCTTCAGCAAGGGCAAGATTTCGTTTGCGGCTTCCTTTGTATATACTTTAAAGAATAAAGTTGCCAGGTCCAAGAGGACTGATAAGCATTACATTTGAAAAGTGTTCCAAGAACTTTTGCCCCCCCCCCCCCTGTTCTCAAGCTCAAGGCCCTACGCCCCTGGCGCACCTCTAACTCCCCTCTTTCCTCCTTTCTCTCGCTGGGTGCCTGCTTGGGCCCTAGCATTCTCCTCTTTCTGCAAGACTTGGGGAAGGGACGACCTCGGTCGCCCCCCCCCCCCCAAGCGAACTTTAGTTTTTAAACCTCCACTCATGCTTCTCTCTTGCAGTACTTCTTTTTTCCTTTTCGCTCGGAGTTTAAAGGGAGGAATTCTTTCCCCTCCTGGGCACTCCCGAAAGCCCAGACCATCCGGCTCGTCCTAGGACTTAGAGCAGCATAGCGAATGGTCGGTCTCCTGGGCACTCCGTAAAACCCCGTCCTTGAGACCTTGAGAAGAACTTTTGCGAGTTGAATGTCATCTACAAGTATGAATTTTCCATTTATAGAATAGAGTAATACATTTTCAATAACACGTTTACAGCCACATGTTTACCGAAAGAAAAACACTATGCGTTTATCCGCAGTGTTTATAAGTCCTTAGGAGTTCCGCTACATTGGTGGGCCTTGATTGTAAAAGATTGACCAAATAAAGGCGAAATTGTTAGCTCCAAAGTATACCTTTCTATAATAGAGTTAATTTTTAGTAATAGGCGTGGTAAAATCCATATATTTACGGCCTAATGCGCCTCTGCCATTGGCCATCATAGGAGCATGCGCATTTAGATAAAAATTAGAGAAAATTGTTGGCGAATTTTATTGAGTCAAGTAATCAGTGCTTTCTATTCAGTCTTCTGTTGCAGTGAGTTAGATTAAAATCATATCCAAGCTAGTTACTATTTTTGCGATGGAAGAGTTTAAGTACTTTGAGTCAAACCGCAGTCAACCTATCTTAACCTATAAAGGATATTCACATTATTTAAAGGTTACCTATAAAAATAAAAATAAAAGATGGATTTGCAGAAACATATCATGTAAAGGATCGTGTATCACAGATGAAAATAGCACGATATTGAAACAAAATGATCATTCTTGTGTGCCTGATCTAGCAAAGTTGAAGTCGGAAAATCCATTGCGGAATGCAAAAAAAAAAAATGAAAATGTCGAGAAGAGTTAATCCCTATACCAAAAGTATACTCAACTACTTTTTCACAAGTTTATGATACTGGATTTGATTTAGTTACAGCAACACCCAATTTCTCGTCACTGAAGTCATCCTTATATAGACAACGGCACGAGGCGCTGGGGTTTGCTTTTATACCCGATCAAAGAGAAAATATTGCCAGGCAATACACAGAAAATCATTCCCAGACAATACACAAATGATTTTCTCCTGGTGATATAGGCACCGACTACGGGGGAGGAGGGGCAGAGGGGCACGAGCCCCGTTGAACTTTTCCAGAGGGGGCTTTGCCCCCTATGGGAAATTTCAATATTTTTTTCTAACTTTATATTTTACTAAATACCAAAAAGTGAAATTTTTTAAACATAAAAATAATTGAAAGAAAATCCTATCAACATAAATGTAACATTTCAGCTCAGTCTTGTTCACATCCTCCTTACCATAGCTCCCTAAACTATCTCAGGCACAAACCAAGCTCATCTTTACTCCCAGGAAACATGTTTACGCTAATGGCAAAAACACCTGATTACCAGAACTTTTTCGACGGACCACTTAATTCAAAGAGAAATTGAATATTTACAGCCATGTTATTGGCATTTCGAAAAATAGCTGTTTCCCTCCAGTAGCAAGTATAAATGATTACCACAAAGTAGAGATGACTTATTTGGTCTACCTGAAGAGATCTTATCTGTAATGATTCCTAGATTCTATATACCAATGCATCCATTCCGTTTGAAGTTGCAAACCCCGCGGGTAGCTTTATTCCTGGTGAGCACCGGAAGTTTGGCACAGCACCTTAGTCAGGCAAGGACCAGAGGGAGCTAAGCCCCCACCAAGAGGTATACTCAGCCCCCCCCCCCTCCCTTCCTGATAAAAATATTAAAGTTTTAATTGTGAAAAGAAATGTCATCCAAATTTTGTATAAAAATATTGTTTATGAGATTTTTTTATAAATTACTTTGTTTTAGAGATTTTTTAATTTAGCTGAATGTATGCTTATAGTGATGATCAATTTATTTACATATTTAATATAAAAATACTTAAATATTAAGATAAGAGTATTTGGATACTTTTGTATTATTGTTGGGTTCATTGTTTTAATTTATTGTGTCAAAATCAACTGATAGGTAGTTAAGAGATGATATTAAGCGTTAACTTGTATTAACTTTCAGATATTTTTTTCGATTAATTAACAGCTTTGCTACTAGTTAATGCTTATATTAATATCCATTATAATTATTATATATTATAATATGGATGTATAGTAACTATATGGATTTTCCTAATCAACTCTTAGTTTACAAATATAAATATGCAATTATTTGTTAACAATTTTTATGGATTGAAATATATAATAGTAACTACTATGGTTAATAAATGCTAATGATTAATTGTGTTTAGGGTGAGCTTCTGCTTCAACAACTGTTGAGCCCCCTTGAATTTCATTTCAAGCCCTCTTGATTATCGTGTCTGGCTACTGCCCTGGTTTGGCAGCCAACAGCACCAAGTCATTTGAGACTAGGAAGCTATTGAATTATAAATTATGAGAAAATAGAAAATATCAGATTCGTAGGAACCTCGTGGAAAAACGGTTGTGTTTTGTAGGACGACTTGCATATGCTCAACTGGTGTGGTCTCATATGAATGATGTTTGTGTTGTTGACGGCAGTGTGATGTTTGGGATGTTTTAGTTCTTTTACTTAAGATTTCGTTTTGGTTTGTGATAAAAAAGGAGCGCAATATTTTTGTGCTATTCGTAAAGGTTATATTTCGATTTGTAATTAAATATCAATATACTTATTGCTTTCCTTATATACATAATGTATAAGGAAAGTTATGTGACGGGGTCGAAAATTCGAATTCGAGTTTTCGACAGTAGAGCACGTTTCAAGCATCCCTGATCACAAATCAAACATTTTTGCAGTGATGTCTGTGTGTGTGTGTGTCAGTGGGCCTGTGAAGACGATAACGGACGAACGAATGGACCGATTCGAACGAAATTTAGTACAAAAATCACAATCCGTAAACACTGGAAGCCTATTGTTTTTAAACGTAATCGAATGTTCAGAACCCGCCTAAATTTTCGAGTGAAATTTTGAAAAAATCGTCAAAAAATCAAAACCGCTAATAAAGTTAGGCAAATAGACATTACTTATGTAATTTTTTATTAGAAAACGATTAACATAAAATTTAGAACGCTGACATGAACCGTTCTCGAGATATTTCACATTTTTAAAAAAAATTATCAAAAAGTCATATAAAATAAAAAATATATATTTCCTATTGAGAAACATGTTCACTTTTCATATGTAATACCATGCAATAAATTGGGTGACATCATTCTCGTGGATTTAGCTCGTTCCATTCATGAGAAAAGATACTTCGAGTAATACTTTTGTATTTGAACGCCAATAGTCATTTATCTGTTATAAAATTAACTTATTTCTCCGTCAGTAAAGCTTGGCGAGATTTTGACGACGAATTTGGCGGAATGTCGCCAACTTGGCGACTTTTTGAAATGTTGTCAAATTAACGAAAATCTCGCCAAATGGATTAAAATGACGCTAAATCAATGAAAATGAAGACCAATTGTCGAAAATTCAATATCTTGTAAAGAATATAAATATCTACTATAAGAAAAACCTATTTTTTGTACTGTAAAAGTAGTAAATTTATTGCATTATATAAGGAAAGTCATGAGTTGCCCACATCAGATTTTTTCTCATGGATGAATTTAAATTAAAATAGCATTTTTTTTTTCGCGTGAGCAATTCCTCAATTGCTGAAAGACCTGCATATTATATTAAACATGCAGATTTTGATTTAAGCTCAACATTGGTAAGTATATATTTTATAATGGCACCGCATTCTATGAAATTGTACTGATAGGTGTTTTTGAATTAAATAATATTACTATATTAGATTTATCATTTAAAGGGATTGGTGAAACATAGCAATGACATAATTTTAACAAAAATGTGATTTTTCCAGAAATTGCTTTATACAGTCAGGTATTATTTGATGGAAAACTCCCAGTTTGGCAAAAAGCGTCGCTGGGCATATTGATGCTTCAACCCCATCACTTACACGTTTATGTTTTCTTAATGAAACTTGTTTTTGCATTTCTTACATGATGGTATAGACATCCAAATTCATATAAATTTATATGTGACGAAATCTTGAGGTTTTGTTACATATTATAACTACAGTTTTTATTTTATTATTTTGCAACTATATGATTTTTTACCCTCAGCATGTGTGGGGCAGGCCCGGATATTAGCTCCGAGATTGGCCCTGGAAAAACTAGGCATGATCGCCCCGTTAAGGAAAAAATTAAATGAAATGACCCCACCCACTGGGAAATTTTTATAGTGATCCCACCAACCATATCTGGGTCTGGTGTTTGGAATCAATATTATAATATGCTGGAGAGTAGACCGCCTATACTACAGGCTGACTCGACCCAAGGCCTATTGAAAGGAAAGGTTGGCCAAAGATTGTACGCGAACAGCTGGAATTCTCCCCTCCCTTCGATTCTTTGGTCACTGGTCCCAAAGACAGGTCTGTAGTCCGTAGCTGTCATCAGTAATGCATTGAATACTGCAGCAATTATCTTAATTTAAAGGTGCATCATATAGTATATTTAAATCTCTACCGAGTAAAATGATAGATTAGATTTCATTTTTCCTATATAAAAGCATAATATTAAATGAAACTAGTTATGGTAAATTTTATTTAATTAGGACTGATTTCTAAGAGATGTTTTTAAGCATCTCTAACGATGACAGTAGCAATTGAGCTGTTTAACTATGTTTTAAAATATTTTCTGCATTTTAAAATTGTTATTAGCTTTACTTTATGACTTACTGAATGTAATTCAAAAATAGTTTTCAGAATTATAGAAATAAATAAAAATGTGATGACTTTAAGAATTTCAGGAAGAAAAATGCTTGTATTATTATTTTTTTTTCCCATAATGATATGTAAATTGAAAGTTGGTAATTTCGTAATTGATATGTGTACGAAATCCAATTATTTAAAGACTTCTCCTCTGAATTCGAACAAATGTAGAAATCATATTTTGTACGATACAAAAATAGTAGTGCATGGGTTTTCTTTAATTAGGTATTATTATTATTTTATTATGGTAAAAAAAAAAAAACATGAATTATTCAAGAAATTAAATGAGCATTGAATTTCATGTAACAATAGACAATTTTTGAATATGGATACTTCATGATGGAAAAAAATTTAAAAAGTAAAGAGATAGGGAGAGAAATTGATTCGATAAGTCCAGGTGTGATCAGATTTTGAAAATGCTTTTCATAAAGGAACATCTACGAAAATTGTGTCTTATTTACACTATATGTTTGAAAAACAAAGAAAACCTAATATCAATAGGTTTCGATAGGCTCCTGGGGGGGGGGGATTATATCTCCCAACACCTCTTTAGTGACTTTACTAGGTCTGATATTACGATCTTTCAGCTAATTCTGGTGTTACGAAGGTTAATAATCAACGGATGTTCCTCTAAGGGAGGGAAGAATAATTTTAAAAAAGGCCATTCTATAAAGGATGATTGCCTTCGTGGAGGACTTTTTAAGGGAACACTGCGTCACATTTATGTTACATATTAGGAAAACCATGAAAACTAACACACGCAGCCCGTCATTATACCTTTGGTACGGAGGCTTGAACTCACGACCAAGGCACTGAAACTAGGTCATGGGTAAACCTTAAAATTTAAAGCTCTCTCTCCATTGCTTATTTTTCTTTCCTTCACTTGAATGACTAAATATTCTTTTAGCTTTTCTATTCATAGTTTCTTTTCATCTGTTCGTTTATGTGCCGTATTCGAAAGAAGGTTTTGGTTCTGGTATATGTTCTTATAACATCAGGAGCTATTTCAGGAAATTGTTCTTTTATTTTAAATTGGGGGTTCTCTAAAATATTTTTTAAATTAGGAATAAAATTTCCGTGGATTTTTTAAAAAAATGTCTTCCAATTTGGTGACTGTTTCTACCTAGGTATCATGTGAAACGATCTCTTGATAAAGATTCAATCAATTTCTTATCATTTTCGAATGTTGATTTCACTAGATATGAATAAGTTCCTAACTGCGCTTTTCTGTAACTATAGGCCAAATATCCCACAGAAAAACGCAAGGCTTCTTTTTCATTTACATCAGGACTGAACTGAATGACATGTTCATGTTTAGAATCTGCAGTGATGCTGAATGCATCGTTTTTCCCTTCAAATTTGAAAAATGAAGTCGCAGTTAAGTTTGGTCCTGGTCATTTTCCACATTTGTATTTATTGGCATAGGAAGCTTAGAACCAAGCAGTAATGTTTTAAGTCGAGATTTGAAATCAGCCGCAAGAGGATGGTTATAAAATTGTCCAAGACCTTTAATTTGGGAAAATATATTTCCCATAAATTTCTGCATTTCTGTTAGTGTCTTGCCCTGTTCTTTCATCATTTCCACCTTTTGGGTTAAAATTCCTGAAGAACATTTAAAATTTTTCGTTCATAATTTTAAAGTACTAATGCTTGGCAAAAATTTTTTAATTTGCTCTCTAATGTGGCACTATGCTTTCGATGAAATGCTCCTAAGAAATAAGGCTTTAGATATATCTTCAATTTTCCAGTGTGTTCTTTTATCGTTATACAAATTCGTAATACCTTACCTGATGAGAAATATTTTGAAAGGACTTTTGCAATTTCACTTTGAATTTTCTCACCATCTTTCTTCTTTAAATTGTCACTCTGTGCTTCGAAAAAAATTAATTTTGCTTTTATTCTCTCATTGACTTCTCACATTTTGCGTAATTTAGGCAAATCGAAGGCAAAACAGAGTACGGTTTTTGTAAGGAACAAACTTTGAAATAAATTTCAAGTACTTTCAATTCAATTACTTATTAGTATATTGTAATTACGGATAATTTAGGGGTCTCATAATGAAAAAATGTTACGTTATCTTTATGATGGGGGCCCTATCTTAACATTTTCAAAAAGGTCTCTAAATTATATAGAAGTGACTCATGTCATTTTTTAAAACTTTTATGTTGAAATGTTTTTATTAGTAATTTTTAAACTTTTATTTTGAAATGTTTTAAAAAGTAATTTTTAGTCATTTTTAAAAAGTCTTTGGGGCCCCCTTGGTCACGGGGCCCTGGAGCGATCAATCCAACCGCTCTGCCCTTAATGCAGCCCTGCCTCTACCAGCAGGTGAGGACCAAAAGGTAATTAGGACGGGGTGCAGACAGCATGAAATGGGACATTGGAGGACAAAAATTTCCATTGGAGGAGATCTGTTCCCTTTGCGGCCATTCCATTTGGAATGGTTTAACTTTGTTAAATATATATACATATACAGTAAAGATAATTTCCCTTTGGAAGATCTATGTTCGTCTGTATCTATATTATACATAACTAACAGTATACCCGTTTTCGTACTGAAAATATATTATAAAGAAACAAAATTCCCCATCAGGTGAAAATTTCTATATAGCATTCTAAATGACATTGTTATTCAAAACATTCTATTAAGATAATTATATTAAGGCTCCAAAAAAGAAATTCCCTATTCTCGCTATACAAAACTTAATATTTAGGGTGGTAAAATGAAGTTTCACGTTCACTGCTCTTTAAAATGGCTGATGAGTAGGTCCCATAATAAGAATTTCTTTATTGTTAATGAAGAAAACATTGAATGGACATCTCGGAAAATTAACGACCTGTAAATTTCTCTTACAGGATGGTAAAAAGGCAAAATTATCAACTTTTTAGAAACAACAAAATAAAAGTGGACTTTGCCTGGTAAGTTTTACCAAAGCTTCATCAATGATAGAAGGGTTTGAATTTAAACCTTCACTTTTAGCTGAAAATGACTCACAGAGAATAAGTGGATACACATATATAAAAAGCAGCTAATTTCTATTGGGGAGGATGGTTTGGAAGAAAATGTGGAGGCATACAAACAGAAAAAAAGTTTCCGAAAAACAAAAGTATAGAATAATCTTTTTTAGAAACAAGAATATTTGAAAAGGTAAGTTGATTGTTCGATTCCATTTTGGAAACCGTTCTCTGTTTCTATGCCTCCACATTTTCTTAAAAACCATCATCTGGAAATCTAGAACCTCTCTGTCGTTAGTTTTGTGGTACACATACTGTGATAATCTGAAAGATCACCTTCTAATGCTGCACGTGTTTTGGCTTATCGATTATTAGACCTAGAACCGGTATCAGTACAATCATTTCTCTTTTGAAAATAAAAGTATCAAAATACATATTTTCACTTTCCTTATATACATAGTATAATTTATAAGAAAAGTATTGTGACAGGGTCGAAAATTCGAATTCTCGACGGGAGAGCGCGTTTCAAGCATCCCTGATCACGAATCGAACATTTTTGAAGTGATGTTTGTGTGTGTGTGTGTCAGTGAGTCTGTGGAGACGATGTCTCACGAACGAATGGAGCGATTCGAATGAAATTTGGTATACAAATTACAATCCATAAATACTGGAAGCTTATTGTTTTTAAACACAATCGAATGTTCAGAACCACCTTAAATTTTTGAGTGAAATTTTGAAAGATCAAAACCTTTAACAAAGTTACGTAAATAGACATAATTTTTCTTTAGAAAACGATTGACATAAACTTTAGAACGCTAGCATGAACCGTTCTCGAGCTATTGCACATTTTTCAAATAAATTTATCAAAAAATCCCATAAATAAAAAAATATATATATTAACTGTTGAGAAACATGTTCACTTTTCATATGTAATATTATGCAATACATTTGGTGACATCATTCTCGTGTATCTGACTCTTTCTATTCATGAAAAAAGATACTTTAAGTAATAATTTTGTATTTGAACGCCAATTGTCATTTATCTGCTACAAGAATAACTTATTTCTCCGTCCATGACGTTTGGCAAGATTTTGGCAATGAATTTGGAGGAGTGCCGTTAACTTGGCGAATTTTTTAAATGTTGCCAAATTAATGAAAATCTCACCAAATGGAGATAAAAATAACGATAAATCAATGAAAATGACGACTCATTGACGAAAATTCAATATCTTGGCAATAATATAAGTATCTACTATGTTTTAACTGTAAAAGTAATAAATTCACGGCATAAGGAAAGCCATGTGCTGCCCATATTGAATTTTTTAATTTTGTACCTGTACTATACATTACTGTGAAATTAAGAATGATGCAGCATGAAACAATGAGTTGTTTTAGAATAAACTTTTATTTATTAATAATAATATAAATAAGGTTTAACGTTTTCACTCTCCTCCAGCAGGATATACTTTTCCAGTTTACGTGGGAGATGCAGTTGCTTCACCCCGTAAGGAAGACCACCAACATTCCTCAAATTTTGTCTTACTCGGCACCGGCTGAGGTGAAGAAGACACCTGGGCTGCTTTGGCTCGCAACTTTCTGGAAAAATTCGTTCGAAATGGTCGGAAAGCTCAAGAACAACCCTTTTCTCACTTGGTTGGACTAATACTTGACACAGAAATTCTTGAACTTCCAAGCTTGTTATGTTGGGCTCTGGGATGGTTTGGAAAATTGATCTCCAGCCTTGCACGCTGCGTTGAGCATTCGGCCACAAAGAATACCTGTTTATTGCTAAACCTAGAACTCCGACTGCTCGTGCAACTGTTAGCACCCGCGTCAAAGTCTCCTCTCCGTCTCCGTAGTGTTTACGCATTCTTTCAAACAGCTCGGATCCAGTTATATCCCATACAAACTCAACTCTAAAGCTGCTAAAAGAAAGATGAAATTTTAATATTTCATAAACAATTTATATTCCGTAGAACTGACAGCAAATCATTAAAATATTTGGAGGATCAGCCTTCACTCGACTTTCATCTAACATAGTCACATCCCATATATTTAAGAAAACACATTTAAAAATTTTAATTTTTAAGTTCTTACAGTAAACTAAAGCATACAAAAAAGTTTGCAGTTACAAAAAATGCAAATTCGTAATGCAAAAAAAAGAAAAGTAAATGAATTTTAATTATATTTTTTATTTTAACTGTAAATTGAACAATATATTTTTTAATAATTTAAAAAATATTTATTGCAAATAATAGCAATTTTTTAAAATTTTAATACTACAATTAATATTTTTTTAACATAAATAATCTATGGATAAGTAGCCTAACATCTTTTCGATTGAAATTTATGAATATTTAAACGGCGTTAAAATATATATTTATAAATATCGGTCACTTGCACATTTAAAATTATATAGCGGGAGATCATAACCAAATAATTTTTGCTCAGAGCGTTTGTCAGATCCGGCAAATATGAACGAAATTTAGCAGATATATACAGCAGATGCAGATCGTGTGTTGACTGCTTCCCTCAAAAGTAATCAGAATAGGAACCCGCATCCCCCCCCAGGTGTCGATTGAGTACCGTGAGTAGTAAAATGGGAATAAGTTGCATAACGCACTCTTTTCTAGAAAATGGATGAAAATGTGGAGAAATATAAAACTTTATGGTTCCCTTAAAATAAAATTGTCAGACCTACACTGTTGAACGCTCTTTGTCTTCTTTCTGGTCATATGTCAACAATGGTAACTCTATCACTGTACTGTATGAACATAATATTAGAACGAAAATTAAATTCAACAAACACATCTCATTGTTAAATTTCTAATTCAGTTATGTTCAGTTATGTGGCGGATTTTTAGGTACTTTACAAGTTTTGAATGGTAGAAGGTTTTTAGTATATCATAAATGCATCAAACCCCCCCCCCCTACCGAACAATTGGTGCCGTGACCAGGATGATTCCAGAATGTGTTCCAGAATGATTTGAATGTTCTTTAGTATTTCATAATGCAGTTCTTTCCCCCCCCCCTTCAACAATTGGCGCCGTTTGACCAGTCTAGGGGTTTATTCATGCTAACTGTAATAATTGTTCTTAATAATTTTTGTTCTTAAAAATGAAATTTCAGTAAATTGATTCCATACCTGTTTATTCTGAAAGTGATTACTGTTGAAATGTTGATATGTTCTTAAACTGAGGCATGATGTTTTAGAATGTTCTTGAGCTAAATGAAAGGAATTTATTTCAATATTTTGATTAAAATTTTAGGATTAATTTAAATATTTTCATTTAGAATTTTTTGAGGAAACTTTGGAATTTTTAAATTTGACTTTTTCATTTAGAATTTTTATTTAAGCATTCCTTAATGTAAGTTAATTTGATTTGAATTTTATTATTTGAAGTAGTGTGAAATTGCATTTAATTCATAAATTTAAGAGATTATAGGCATGTGAGGAACGCACTTTATAGGATTTACATTTTTTGTTCTAATCCATCTCATTAACAAATTTTTTTTTATTTTGATGTTCTTGTAACCCACGCTCCCAGCAACATTTAGAATTGTTTTGATAAAATAGAGAAAAATTAATTGAGAAAATTTAGTGAGAAATATTTTTTTTTATTAAGTTAAATTGTATAGAATTAAAGCAGTAGTTTTTCGACTTGGAATTTTTTGTATGTTCTGATTTGGAATTGAGATTTAAATACTCACTGATATGTGAATGTAGATGATGAAATACTGTTGATTAATTGAAAAATTGGGTAATGCAGGTGTTTTTTACACTCCAATATGAGTGTGACATAAATATCAACTTGAGTTATCTTGTTCTTCACATTGATCATGTGTTTGGTTTTCACACTCAAATAGAGTGGTGATAAAATCAGTTTGTTTGTTCTTAATTCTGAATCTGATATTTTAATACTGTCAGTAGGGAATAGTAGGGGGTTCTGGCTCACGCGGTGCTATACTTTAACATGGGGAAATTGCGGTGCTAGTTCTCCCATGTTAAAGCATAGGTGCACCTCATGAGCAGGGGTGGAGCTTCCACCAGCACGTGACTTTCCATGATGTCAGTCAAAGGTTAGGATGGATCAGATGATTTTTTTTTTTTTCTTTTTCTTCTTTTTAAGTGTTAATGTTTTATAAATTTTAAGAAAGTGTCACTTTTAGCGTTTTTTCACAAAAAGTTTCAAAAACGTTAAAAAACAACAAAAATGTACGTTTTTAAAATAAATTGTGGTTTTTAGATTGTTTGAATTCTCTATGGGAAATAACATGGGTTTTCACACTTTTGTGTATTTTTTGTAAAAAAAATGTGCGTTTTTGCAAAAGTGTTACCAAAAAGGCGTTTTTTGAAAAATGTGACATTTTGCGATTTTTTTTCAAAATGCCGTTTTCTCTATGGGAATTAACATAGGTTTTCGCACTTTTACATTTTTTTTAAAAAAATGTGCGTTTTTGCAAAAGTGTTACCAAAAATGCGTTTTTTGAAAAATGTGACATTTTGCGATTTTTTTCAAAAACATACTTTTTACTTGTAAAAACTAACAAAAACATGTTTTTAAAGTAGCAGAATCGCGTGAATTGATGTTTTAAAGTAGTAGAATCGCGTGAATTAGTGTTTTAAAGTAGCAGAATCGCATGAATTAGTGTTTTAAAGTAGTAGAATCGCGTGAATTAGTGTTTTAAAGTAGTAGAATCGCGTGAATTGGTGTTTTAAAGTAGCAGAATCGCGTGAATTGGTGTTTTAAAGTAGCAGAATCGCGTGAATTGGTGTTTTCAAAGTAGCAGAATCGCGTGAATCGGGTGTATGGGAATCTCGAGAATCTCGGAGGGTTTAAGGGGTGTGTTTCCTCAACCATTTCGGCCTTCGATTTCAAAATTTTAAATAATCATAGATACCTGTTTTCAACAATCTAAATGGGGTAAGGTCTCTTTCATACATTAGGTGTTGTTAGAAATATATATATTTTTTAAATTGTGGTCCCACCTCCACCCGGTGTATAGGATACACCGCCACAATTTCTATTTTTTTTTTTTTTTCTTTTTTCCTTTTTTTTTTTTTCCTTCTTTCTCTTTTTCCTTTTTTTATTTTTTTATTTGATAATGACCGTATGCTAGGCTCTTGATACCATCCTTCAAGATATAACGCTTATCATCATAGGGGGATAAGCCCATTTTAATTTGCTTCACAGTATACATCTGATGGTCTTTACTTGCAATTTTAAATTGCTCCACTCTATTATATCTTCGCCTTGTTAGGCAATTATAATAATCTTCATGACGGATGTGTTTTTTTTACAACATTCTTATTAACACCTTTAGCAGTCTTTTTATCCGTGAAGGGTGTTTTTAGGCTATACATTTTCGATCTTAGGCCTACAAATTCCACGGCAGGAGTTCCATTCAACTCGTCTTTCATTTTTCCAATCCTTTTTTTATTCTTATTGGAATGGAGTGGATGTGTTGTAGGATAATCCGAAAAGTCAAAATAGTCTTCATAACTTTCAAAATCTTTGTAAATATCCTCTGTTTCAATTTCATAGCACAGGGAATCGGTGTCTGTGAAAAGCAATTCGGCTCGGCTTCCATACATCTTCTTAATAAAATCATAATGAAACTCATACATAAGTGTTTTACTCAAGTCCAGTACTGAAAAACCTGCATAGATGGGTCTATTCAGTTTCAAATGAGTCTTATGCATATGAACTGCTACCAGATCTTCATTAAATATTTTGAAGGAGTGTAAGGCTGGTGATGCAAGTAATTTTTTCAGTCTCTTCTCAGTCTGTACTAGTTTAACATCCATTCTTTTTCTCAAATTTTCCATAGTTTTTCCAAACACTGCGTTATTCATAAGTTTGAACAGATCTTTTTCAAAGGAATTTTTTGCTTTCATTCTCTTCTCAGTGTTAAATTGTACATAGGGCTTCAACCAGGGTTCTTGCTTAAAAGTTAATACTCGATGGATTTTCACAAGTTTCATCCCTAGCTTCATATACTGCTTTAAATTTCTATAATGTAGAACATATTTAACCTTATGATTCAAATTAGGTGTTAATTTGATCTGGTCCTTGCATATTTTCAAATTCATTTCTTCAGATAAATTCCGGCTATACTCCGAAATCAGAGATGGGGTGATATGAACTCTTTCGGGTGCTAGAGGATAATCATTATGCTTATCATGCAAATCATGGGGATAGTCTATATCCGCTTCGATAATATATCCCACAGGTGAGTCATCTTCAACAGCAAGTGGATTAAAGTTCTGAATGTCTTGAGAATCAAGCCATCTAAAATCCGATACAGGGAGTGCTTGGCTTAGAGCCCACCCATACAGATTATTAGCATCCAGGTACATTATATATTTGCTAGGTTTCGTAGAATCAAAATGTTCCAAATACTTGTTATTAGCCTGACTAAGGCGTTTACTAATAACACTAATACCGCCTCTTATACCTTCTTCTAAAAATAAGTACATATCAGGATCTGTAATCAGTTCTAATGATACTCCACTAGTCTTCAAGGCTGCATTCCAGGCAAGAGATGGTAATGTTAAACAGTGGGCAGCATCTATTCCATAATAATTCAATGTCAAATCACGGAAATTCTCAAAAATGTCCGCTAATAGAAGAATATCAGTTTTTATGTACAAGTCATGATATTCCCCCATATTCTTTATCTTTAAAGATGTCCAAACATGTTGAGCATAGGCATAGGCATCATCAGAGATCTCCTCTCGATTTAAATCATCAAAGAAGGCCTCTTTAGAGGGTAAGCTCGTTTCTTCAAACTTGGTAGCACAATCCATATAAGAATAGGGGTAAACACCCTTTCTAGTCACTAAATCCACCTGATCACTTGTAAAATGTTCTTGGGTGATATGAAACTGATTGGATTCCAAACTAGAACTTAGTTTCTCAATAGAGGCAGGTAAGAATTGAAGAGAATCTATAAACTGTAAACTTCCTAGGCTGAATGTAATATATTGCTGCATATTGCTACTGATGCATTCAATCCTCTTTCCTTTAAATTCACCGATCCCCTGCATAATTAAATGTCCATCATACCCCTTTAAATTATGAAACACAACGGGTATTCGTCGTCTTATCTTGTAATTCAGATTACAATTAGGATGGGCTGCACCTCTGTACTTGGAAGTTAAGTGGCAATGGTCTCTCACACGCTTTTCTCCTAAAGCCTTGTTACAAATATGGCAGAGAGTAGCATTTTCAAAGTTTTCACGATCTTCAGCAGTAAAATTCATTTTCATATTTTCTCTCAGTATTCTCTGAATCTCTTCTTCTTCTTGAATAAGGGCTTTCAAAAAATGATGAATCACATCTTCACCCCTATAGATAACAGGTCCTTTAAAGGTTTTTCCATCAGGTCCAATAATAATATAGGCAAAACCACAAGGAACATGATGAGATAAGATACTCTCATGTGAAACAGAAGGGGTATTCTCACATATATCCACTTTCATTAGAAAAGACTCAAAGTCTGCGTATACCACAAATGGTACACGCATTTGCATGTAAATACTTTGAAATTTCAAAATCTTGTCATTGTCACTGGGAAACTCCACTCTCTGTAGGCCATATTGGCTACATAATTCAATATGCTTCTTTAAACGAGCTTCAGATGAAAATCGTTGTAAACAGTAGTCACAAAAATATTGCTTCTCTTTATGTTTTCTTATACTGTATAAAAGTCTGCTCATACTTCTAATACAACAGTAATGAGACTGCTCATCATTACTAATAAGCAGTAAATTACAGTGTTGTTCTCGTCTATTAGATGATATATAGAGCGGAAACACCTTCTTATCTTCATATCCAAAGACATTCAGGCTCACATTATTATTATTTCTCTCAAATAATTTAACTTGGTGTAAAGGAGTGGGAAACTCGATTCCATCCAGATTCAACTTGCATTCATGCTCGGTATATTTGCCGACACGAGATGCATTCTTATAAACTGGATAAAGTTCTGCTAAGATGGACCACATAAAACATTTCTGATCACTATTTTCCACATTGATAATAGCTTTCTTGGCTAATAGTTCTTTAGGTAGCGGGATATAGCTTGAAGCAGCCAGAGGATCATATGTCCCAACATCAATCATGAGTTCCTCGATTCTCTCTAAGACCCAACCGCTACCACGGCCTTCATAGGTTTCGAACGATGTTAACACTTTTGCAAAGGCAGTATCCATATTAGAATCCAAATCTTCTTCTGTAATGTTTTTCATACAAGAACTTCTGAAATAGTTTATACAGTATTCCTGTTCTCCTCCAGATCGGAAACGAGTAAAACGGCAACATACATTTATGTACCATATAATACTACGTTTCAAAGCAATTTCCTTTAGCACCACTTGTTTTATCTCAATTCTATGAGAATCCAAAAAGGTAAGTAAATCTTTTTCAGCATGACCAGCAATTTTATAAACAGTCACAGTACCGTTTAAAGCCTGTTTGCAGGGTTTCTTAGTCGCTTTCTTCTTCTTTTTATTCATACACGGAGCATCTAATCTTTTTCTTTTAGTGCCTCGCATAGGCTTATCACCATGAATTGACCGCTCATGAATCTTCTCATGACGTATCAGATCATCTTTTCTTACAAAAGCCGCCTTACACAATTCACATATGTAATCCTTCTTTCCATCATGAATCCTCATATGGCGCACTAAGCTTCGTTTTGCCATGAAGCTCTTCGCACAACTAGGACACACCTGTAAAAAAAAAAAATGCAAGACTTTAGTATAAACACGCTATTCTCGGTAACAATGTAATACATTTCAGATGTATATATATATATATATATATATATATATATCATTACAGATGTATATAAAGTAATCGCTAATCCATTATACTATCCCCATTAGAAATAATAAAATTCCTAAATTAAAGAATATATTCAGATATAAGACATTTCATGTAAAACCCCAAGACATTTCATTAAATTCATAAAAACACTCATTAAAAAGTTGTTACGCATCATAAAAATACAAAGTTTAATAAAATGAGACAATAAAATCACATTAAAACAAGTACTTACATGCCCAATCCTGTTCAAAGAGGGTGCATTAAGCATAGGAACGTTAGTAACGGTAGGAATAGTACCTCCGATATTACTTTCTAAGGCAAACATACTCGCAGAAGAACTTCAAACACGTCTTAACAACACGAAATCCACAGCAGAAATGATAAAATCGCTGCTTGAAGACCACCTACACCCATTCATAAAAAAATAGTTCTTGGTGTATCCGTAGGCATGTCAAGGTCACGTGATAGTTATATCACGGTTACCGCTAGATTTACAACACGCGAATGTAATTATGCACACACCCGATAAAAAATAAACAATTCATTCAACATCGCAATCGATTATATCCTTTTTAATAATCGTAATCGATATATTAAATAAATTCACATCTTATAAAATAATTGATTTTAATAAAATAATGAAAGAAAATCCCTTTGCGAGACCCCCTCCAATCCTTATGTAATACAACAACGCACAAGCATAAAAAACCCCCGAATAACATACTCCTCACTCCCCCTCCCTCCCCGAGACATCAACACTCACTTCACCACACGTTAAACGTAACCCATAGCAACCGGAATCGATAATAAAACATTCACCTTCACCCCCAACGTACATCTAAATACACAGTCATTCAACGTGAAACCCGTATTTTTACAGCAAAAATCACTTTACAGGGATTCATAGAACAAAAAAATCATAAAAAATCAACAAATTCACCCAGAAACTAGCTAAAACCCTCAAATTACTCATAATTATCATCTACATATGCTATATAACCATTTATAACCTTAAAAAGGTGAGTATGCTAGTAGTAAAGAAAGGGGCGTTCACCAACGAAGGAGGTATGCGAGGTATGAGGTATGAGGTAGGGCCGCCATCTTGGATTTTCGTAATCCTGGACGGGGGTGTAAAAGGGGGGAGAATGAAAAAAGGTGGGGGTAAAAATTTTTCGAAACTTTTTTCTGGGTGGCAACGATGCCGTAGTCTTGTACGAGGGGTTCAGGGGGAAATAAATTTTTTGGATTGAGATTTTTTTCTAAGTATAGGAGAAACTATTTTGAGAGTGGCGACACCACGGAAGGCGGTATGAAACCATCAGCGCCCCCTAGCGGTGGAAAGTGGAACTATCAAGATGGAACTTAGAAATATTTTATTTGTTTGGGTTGCCTTAGCAACACCTGTGGGGTAGAAACTTTTTTCAGGTTGGCAACGGTTGAGGTTCTGCACAGAAGGCTGTGCAGTGCCGCCAGCGCCCCCTAGCGGCAGAAAGGGATACTAATAGGAAAATTAGGAATTTTGTGAAAATTAATAAAAATTGAGTTT